>MDKH01033496.1:0-40936 GCA_005239495.1 Nicotiana undulata | reverse complement strand
TAAGTGACCCCTTCGTGAATTTTCAGAATTTGAACATGCGGAACCGGGGTTGGAATTTGAGAAATTTTCAAGAATAGCCATTATATTGAATAACTAAGATAATTTCCCACATTGTGCATGTATTGATTTAATTGTACACCTTTTGGCTAGTTGCGAGTTCTCGGGTGTTGAGTTCGGAGTTTCCGGCGCAATTGTGGCCCGAGGGGTAGATTCGACACGAGGTGAGTCTCCTTTCTAACCTTGTAAGAGGGAATTGTCCCCATAGGTGATGTATATGCTATTGTAAATTGTTTGGGGGCTACGTACGCACCAAGTGACGAGAGTCCGTACGTAGCGGCTATCATTGTTATGTCCGGGTAGTTAGCCCCACATCATGCCTTATATGCTTCTTTGTAATGCCTTATATGTTTCCTTGGAATGCCTTATATGATTCCTTGTAACGCCATGTGTACTATGAGGTCATTTTATGTATAACATTGTTCCTCTGAGGCTTTATGGAAATTGTTGAATTGGAAAGGAATTTATTATGGAAAGTGAGTTTTATAAGGTATTGTGTGTGCATGTGACCGCTTCACAATTTACATTCCGTGAGCGATGTGTGATTCACCACTCTTATGGGAGCGGTCCGTACGCCACGGCGGATTGAAAGGTGCACTTTTGGGACGGGCCGGTCGATCCCCGGCAGTGCACAACGATGATATAATTAAGTATGCACTCTTGGTACGGGCCGTTCGATCCTCGGCAGTGCATGGACGAAGTTGTACTATGTTATGATATGGTTACATTGAAAGACGCACTTTTGGGACGGGCCGATCGATCCTCGGCAGTGCGTAGATATGACTATGGTAAGCATGCACTTTTGGGACGGGTCAGTCGATCCTCGGCAGTGCATAGCTATTTTTCTTTATGACTCTGGCCGGTTGTCTTATTCCTGTGTGCGCATGATTATTTGGCATTGTTTCATGGATGTTGACTTGTGCGAGATATTTTGGGGGAAAGAAAGTGGCCGTTGTTATTGTTCCAGTATTTTTCTTGGATTTCCGTGTTTTGTACATAATTGCTACTCACTGTCTTATATGCCTATTGCTTTTATCTTATCATTGTTATATCATACTATTGGACCTTAGTGAGTGTCAAGTCGACCTCTCGTCACTACTTCTTCGAGATTAGACGGGATACTCACTGGGTACATATTTATTTAATATGTACTCATACTGCACTTATGTACTTAACTGTACAGGTTCTGAGGCTGGTGCACCTGGTTATCAGACCGGATCTAGATAGTGACCGTAGAAGACTTGACTTCATGGTGAGCTCTTCCTCTGGCGGTCCCCAGTAGCACCATAGAGTTTCATTTACTTTTGTTTCCCGTCTATTCATGCAGACAGCGGGATTGTATATATTATTACCCTTTGTATATTCCGTTAGTATTGTATGCCAATGACACTAGTCCTGGCACACACGTAGTGGTGGTTTTGGGATTTTTGGGTTGTACATATATGTGCTTGTATGTTTAGCTCGCGTTTCTTTATTGTATCTACCGCCGCATTATTACCTTTTGATATCTTGACTTAACTTGTTAAAAATCGGTAAATGGGTTCATAATTGAATCAAGTAAAGAGAAGCACTTAGTGGAATTTATGTTGGCTTGCCTAACCCCGTCGTTAGGCGCCATCACGACCTGGTTTAGGATTCTGGGTTGTGACAACGTGGTATTAGAGCTCTAGGTTCACGTAAGTCTCATGAGTCACGAGCAGGCCCAGTAGAGTCTTGCGGATCAGTACGGAGACATCTATACTTATCTTCAGGAGGCTATGGGGTGTTAGGAAACTTCCCTTTACTCATATCTTGTTGTGCAATCTATGATGTACTCAAACTTATTCTTTTATTCTCTTACAGATGGTGAGGACGCGTTCATCCGATGTTTCTGGTCCGGGAGATGCCGCTGCCCTCGCCGCCGAAGGTCATGGTAGAAGCAGGGGTAGAGCAGCTGCTCGAGGTAGGGGACGAGGGCGCCCCAGAGCTATACCAGTGGCACCACCAGAGGACCCTATTATAGAGGAGCAGGGTGAGGTGCCTCCAATAACACCTGCTCCAACGGATTTCATGACGGCGCCAGGCTTCCAGGAGGTCATGGGCCGTATGCTGAGATTCATGGACACTATGTCCCAGGCTGGTTTATTTCCAGCCGACCCTGCTACTTCTCAGGCGGGAGAGGGAGTCCAGACCCATACCGCTCAGGCCACAGGTCAGGCATTAGCAGCACGTCATACCCCGGGTACACCGCCCGTGGGTGGGGTTCAGCCCATAGTAGCAGCCCCAGAGCCAAGGCCAGTTGCAGAGGGTGACCAGCAAAAGATGTTGGATAGATGGACCCGACTTTACCCTCCAGTCTTCGAGGGTGAGCGGGGTGAGGATGCCTAGGATTTCATCAATAGGTGCAGGGACAGACTGCACAACATGAGGATTTTGGAGTCCCATGGAGTGGATTTCACCACATTTCAGTTGGAGGACAGAGCTCGCAGGTGGTGGCAGTCATATATTCTCAGCAGACCAACAGATTCTCCTCATGTCACTTGGGATCAGTTCGTGCAGGTGTTTCTAGAGAGATATATTCCACCCTCTGAGAGGGAAGAGTTGCGGCATCAGTTTGAGCAGCTAGAGCAGGGGCAGATGACAGTGACAGATTATGAGGCCAGATTATCAGAGTTGTCATGCCATGCACTTATGATATTGCCTACCGATGCCGAGAGAGTGCGGCGGTTTGTGGCCGGATTGCAGTCAGGTATTAGGGCCACCATGCCCCGAGAGGTGATGATGGGTACTCCTTACCAGCTTGTAGTTGAGATAGCTCAACAGATTGAGGGGTATCTGTTGAGGATCAAGAAACAGGGTCAGCAGGGTCAGCAGGACAAAAGGGCTAGGTTCTTAGGGGATTTCAGGGATGCTCCGGCTAGGAGCAGAGGTCAGTTCGGGGGTGGTCAGCTCAGCAGGCTTCCATATTCAGCACCTCCACTACCTCCTCGAGGTGATCCAGCGAGGCCTCAATTCAGTGCCATGCCAGAGCATTCCTATCGTCTTCCAGCCACTTAGGGTTCACCCAGTGGTTACTACAGTCGCCAGAGATCCTCCGGTTCTTATTTTAGTGCCATACCCGAGGGTCCACTTCGCTTCCTGGCTATTCAGGGGTCTTCCTCTTCAGGGCAACATGCTATTTTACCTAAAGGTTGCTTTGATTATGGAGATCTAGGTCATATGCTGAGACGGTGTCCCAGACTTCGGGGCAAGGCAGTGCAGCAGGGTTATCAGCCTATGGGTCCAGCACCAGCAGTCCGGCCACCTAGAGGTGGAGGGCAGGTCGGCAGGGGTCGTTCTAGAGGAGGAGGCCAGTTAGGGGGAGGTTAGTTAGTTCCTGTTTACTCTGGGGGAGTTCAGTCTTCAGGAGGCTCAGCCAGATTTTATGCCATTCCGGCCAGATTAGATGCAGTGGCCTCAGACGCCGTAATCACAGGTATTATCTTAGTATGTGGTAGACAGGCTTTGGTACTATATGATCCATGATCGACATATTCATATGTTTCAGTACTATTTTCTCATTTCCTGGATGTTCCTTGTGAGTCCTTAGGTTCTCCTATATTTGTGTCCACTCATGTGGGCGATTCTGTGTTGGTAGACCGGGTCTACCGGTCTTGTGTGATCACTTTCTGCGATTTCGATACCAGAGCAGATCTTTTATTGCTAGATATGATTGACTTTGAGGTTATCCTAGGCATGGATTGTCTATCTCCTTATCATGTTGTGTTATATTGCCATGCCAAGACAGTCACTTTAGCCATGCCTGAGTCGCCTAGGCTAGAGTGGATAGGTTCTTCAGTTAGTGCATCCAGCCGAGTCATTTCCTTCATAAAGGCTCTGCATATGGTCGAGAAGGGTTGTTTGGCTTACCTTGATTATGTGCGGGATACCACAGTCGAGTCTTCGACCATTGATTCAGTGCCGTTGGTACGAGAGTTTTCAAACTTATTTCCTTCAGATCTTTCAGGCATGCCTCCAGATCGAGATATTAATTTCTGTATTGATTTAGCTCCAGATACTCAGCCTATTTCCATTCCCCCGTATCGTATGGCTCCTAAGAAGTTGAAAGAGTTAAAGGAGCAACTTGAGGAGTTGTTGGATAAGGGGTTCATTAGGCCGAGTGTGTCGTCGTGGGGTGCTCCAGTCCTATTTGTGAAGAAAAAAGATGGGTCTATGCAGATGTGTATTGATTACCGCCAGCTGAATAAGGTTACTATTAAGAATAAGTATCGTCTGCCGCACATTGATGATTTATTTGACCAGTTGAAGGGTGCTCGTGTGTTTTCCAAGATTGATTTGAGATCGGGTTATCATCAGTTGAATATTTGGGCTTCAGATGTTCCAAAGACTACATTTCGTACCAAATATATCCATTATGAGTTCCTGGTGATGTCCTTTGGTTTAACTAATGCCCCAGCAACATTCATGGACTTGATGAATAGGGTATTCAGGCTGTATATTGATTCCTTCATCATCGTCTTCATTGATGACATCTTGATTTATTCGCGGAGCCTGAGTGAGCATGAGAAGCATTTGAGAGTTGTGCTCCAGACCTTGCGGGAACAAAAATTGTATGCTAAGTTCTCCAAGTGCGAGTTCTTGTTAGATTCCGTGGCATTTTTGGGGCATGTGGTATCCGGAGAAGGTATCAAGGTTGATCCTCAGAAGATTGAGGCGTTTCAGAGTTGGCCGCGTCCTACCTCAGCTACAGAGATCAGGAGTTTCTTGGGCCTAGCAGGCTATTTTCGCGAATTCGTGGAAGGGTTCTCTTCTATTGCATCTCCATTGACCATATTGACTCAGAAGAATGCCCCGTTTTAGTGGTCCGACGAGTGTGAGGCAAGCTTTCAGAAGCTCAAGTCGGCATTGACCTCAACACCAGTTCTCACATTGCCTTCCGGTTCTGGGATGTATCCTGCGTATTGCGATGCTTCACGCGTCGGGTTGGGATGTGTGTTGATGCACGACGGGAGAGTTATTTCTTATGCTTTGCGTCAGCTGAAGGCTCATGAGAAGAATTATCCTGTGCACGACTTGGAGTTGGCGGCGATTGTTCATGATTTAAAAATTTCGAGGCACTACCTGTATGGTGTGTCTTGTGAGGTTTATACAGACCATCGCAGTTTGCAGCACTTATTCAAGGAGAGGGATCTTAACTTGAGGCAGCGCAAGTGTCTTGAGTTGTTGAAAGATTATGATATTACTATTCTTTATCATCCGGGCAAGGGAAATGTGGTGGTAGATGCCTTGAGCAGGAGGGCGGAGAGTATGGGTAGCTTGGCCTACATTGCAGCAGAGGAAAGACCTTTAGCCTTGGACATTCAGTCCTTGGCCAATCGCCTTGTGAGATTGGACCTTCTGGAACCTCGTCGAGTTTTGGCTCATGTAGTTGCTCAGTCTTCATTGTTGGGGGAGATTAAGGCTTGATAGTTTGATGATCCATGTCTTGCAGAGCTTCGGGACACGGTGGTCCAGGGTAGGGCCAAGGAGGTTACCTTGGGCGAGAAGGGTGTTCTGAGACTCCAAGGCCGATTGTGTGTTCCTGATATTGATGGCCTGAGGGGGAGGATTCTAGCAGAGGCCCATAGTGCTCGGTATTCTGTTCATCTAGGAGCGACGAAGATGTATCGTGATTTTGAAGAAGCATTACCAGTGGAGGCGGATGAAGAAGGATATAGTGCAGTATGTGGCTAGGTGTCTCAATTGTCAGCAGGTCAAGTACGAGCACCAGAGGCCAGGAGGCTTGTTTCACCAGATGCCCATTTCTGAGTGGAAATGGGAGCGCATCACCATGGACTTCGTGGTTGGGTTGCCTCGGAATTTATAGAAGGTTGACGCGGTTTGGATCATTGTGGATAGATTGACCAAATCGGCGCATTTTATTCCTGTGGCTACTACTTATACTACAGAGAGGCTGGCTAAGATTTACATTCGAGAGATAGTCCGGTTGCACGGTGTGCCGGTGTCTATTATATCAGATAGAGGTCCTCAGTTCACTTCACACTTCTGGAGAGCTTTGCACAGTGAGATGGGCACTCAGATAGACCTCAGTTCAGCATTTTACCCTCAGACTAATGTCCAGTCAGAGTGTACAGTTCAGATTTTGGAAGATATGCTCGGGGCTTGTGTGATTGATTTTGGCGGTTAGTGGGACCAATTCTTTCCTTTGGCGGAGTTTGCATACAATAACAATTATCAGTCCAGCATCGAGATGGCTCCATTTGAGGCTTTATATGGTCGGCGTTGTCGTTCTCCTATCGGGTGGTTTGAGCCTGGCGAGGCCAAGTTATATTGCACAGATCTGGTGAGAGATGCTTTGGATAGGGTGAAGATTATTCAGGAGAGACTCTGCACATCTCAGTCCAGACAGAAGAGTTACGCAGATCAGCGGGCGCGTGATGTAGCATTTATGGAGGGAGATAAGGTTATGTTGAAGGTTTCGCCGATGAAGGGCGTTATGAGATTCGGGAAGAAGGGAAAGCTGAGCCCCAGGTTTATAGGCCCTTTCTAGGTGTTGAGGCGAGTCGGGGAGGTTGCTTATGAGCTTGCTTTACCTCCCGCCTTATCAGGAGTTCATCCGGTCTTTCATGTATCCATGCTCTGGAGATATCATGCCAATTTCTCTCACGTGGTTGATTTCACCACTATTCAGCTAGATGAGAAGTTGGGCTTCGAGGAGGAGCCAGTTGCTATTATTGATAGGCAGGACCGCCAGTTGAGTTCTAAGAGAGTTTCTGCCGTGAAGGTCCAGTGGAGGGGCCAACCAGTCGATGAGGCGAGTTGGGAGTCCGAGGAGGACATGCGGAGCAGGTATCCGCAACTATTCAGCACTTAGGTACGGTTCTATGTCCGTTCGAGGACGAACGTTTGTTTTAGAGGGGAAGATTGTGATGACCCAAAAGGGTCATCTTAGGTAAACTTAATTATGACTGTGTTTCGAGGCCCCGTAAGCCTCCGTTAATCTCACCTCGATGTGTGTGCGCATCCCGGGCGCGTAGACGGGAAGCCTTTATGTGGAGACTTGATAAAGAGTTGAATTTATGGTAATTAATTGAATAAAGTTGACATTGGTCAACATTGTTGGTAAACGGACATGGACCCGTGATCTGGCGGTCCCGTAAGGTCAGTAGGAAAATATGGGACTTGGGCGTATGCCCGGAATCGTATTTCGAGGACTCCATGCCTTCGCGATCGCAGCCCCATCCTCGCGATCGCATAGTGCCAAGTCAGGGCCGGGCACAATTTCTCTTCACGATCGCAGGACCTCTGCCGTGATCACAGAGGTCTGGCCAGTTGGCCTTCGCGATCGCAGGGCCGTCGTCGCGATCGCAGTGAAGGAATACCTGGGCAGTTTTATTAAATACGGGACATAGCCTATTTCCTCCATTTTCATCTTCCTCCTCCAGTCTTTAAAGAGCTTTTCAAGGAACCTTCCACCATTGTTATTGAGGTAAGTAAATTCCATGGTTTTACTAGTTTCGAACATCAATTCCTAGTTAAATTTCCTACTAAATTATCAAAAATCATGGAATTAGGTAGTAATTTTAGGGCTCTTGAGGATTTTGTGATTTTCCGTTTTAGGCCATGAATTCAAGTAGAAATCACACCTTAATGATCCTTAGGCTATGGGTAAGTGACTCCTTCGTGAATTTTCGGAATTTGAACATGTGGAACAGGGGTTGGAATTTGAGAATTTTTCAAGAATAGCGAATATATTGAATAATTAAGGTAATTTACCACATTGTGCATGCATTTATTTAATTGTAGACCTTTTGGCTAGTTGGGAGTTCTCGGGTGTAGAGTTCGGAGTTTCGGGCGCAATTGTGGCCCGAGGGATAGATTCGACACGAGGTGAGTCTCCTTTCTAACCTTATAAGAGGGAATTGTCCCCATATGTGATGTATATGCTATGTGTAAATTGTTTGGGGGCTACGTACGCACCAAGTGACGAGAGTCCATACGTAGCGGCTATCATTGTTATTGTCATGACCCGAATTCCCACCTTTCAGACCATGACTGCGTCTAACGTTTAACCCGCTAGATAAGCCAATGTAAGCTACACGTTAATATTTTTAAATCAACCCAACAGTAGTAAAATTAATACCCTTCATATCTTAACTGAAATACCCATCATACTTTATAACTTAAACAGCGGAAATGTAACAATACTCTGAAAATGCGTAATGACATAATAAAGATAACAGCATCGCATAATCCCAAAATCGGGGTGTCACAACCTCACAGACTATCTAAACTGAGTGCTAAATACAGAGTCTGAAAAGAAATATATAATTGTCTTGAAACTAAGAGAAAAAGTAAGACAATAAGGAATCCAAATGCAGGAGAGACATCAAGGCCCACGAACGCCAGCGGGTATACCTTGAAGCTCTGGGTGGACTGAAGGTGAGTCCCTCAATGCGGTCCACTAGGTCCGGATGCGGGATCTGCACAACATTAAGAAGTGCAATGTAGCATCAGTACAACTGACCCCATGTACTGAGTAAGTGCCGAGCCTAACCTCGGCCGAAGAAGCGACGAGGCTAGACTTGACAATAACAATAACATGTCCTATTCTACAACAGGTAACAGGGATAATACAAGGCAAGAGATAACCAGACAAGTAAGGGATACGGGAGCAGTAAGGGGAACAAGTGAATTGAAGCAGTCAAATTGACAGATAGAAGTAAGCAAGGGAGGCAATCTAACACAATAGCCAATGAAACAAGTATAAGTACTAGAAATGTAAATAATGGCACGGCATCACCCTTCGTGTTTTTACTCTCTTCCTCACAATGCAATGTAATCAAGTATCATGGCACGACATCACCCTTTGTGCTTTACACTCTTCCTCACTATGTAATGTAATAAAATATCATGGCACGACATCACTCTTCGTGCTTTTACTCTCTTCCTCACAATGCAATGTACAATGTATCATGGCACGACATTAACCTTCGTGCTTATAATCAATAAAAGTCATGGCACGGCATTAACCTTCGTGCTTATAATCAATATGAATCATGGCACGGCATCACCCTTCGTGCTTTACACTCTTCCTCACTATGCAATGTAATCAGATATCATGGCACGGCATCACCCTTCGTGCTTTGCACTCTTCCTCACCAAACAATAACAAATATAATGGCAAGGAGTACATTATAGTGGAAATTGACAGTTCAAAACACCCGGCAAGGGGAAAAAATCAATTAATAACTCAATAAATGCACGACAAGGGTCTCAACTATAACCAATCACCTCAATCACATACTCTACACTTGGATTATCCTTCCTATCAACACTTCTCAAGCTCAACAGCCAATACTTTCAATCAAGAATAAATTACCAAGTAAAGACAATCTCATAATATACTAAACATGGAAGAAATACTGCAATTCTATTAAAATAGATTCACGGGCATGCTTGACACACATTGCATAGGTACTCGTCACCTCACCTATGCAATTAACATGATAATCACTTAACACATTGCAAATAATACCTATTCCCTCACCAAAGTTAGGCAAGACACTTACCTCGGTCCAAAGTATATCAATCAACCATCTAAGACCGTCTTTCCTTTATAATACGACTCCGAAACAACGATATGTAGGCATAATTAATTCATTAATATCAATAAAAAATCAATAACACAATCCCATAGCCTAGATATTCAATTTCTAGCATTCTTCCAAAAATACCAAAATTCGACCCCGGGCCCGCTTGGTCCAAACTCGAGGTTCGGACCAAAACCCGATCACCCATAACCCCACGAGTTCAAATATATGATTGGTTTCAAGATCCGACCCCAAATTGAGGTTGAATCACCCAAATTTCCCAAAAACCTAACTCTATCCAAAACCCCTAATTTCTACTTGATTTTATGATTTTAGGCCTAGATTTCTAGTGATTATGGAAGTAAAATGGGAGAAATTAGTGTTAGAATCACTTACCCAATTGGTTATGGAGGAGAACTAGCTTAGGAATCGCCTATGGGGTCTTGGGGAAGAAGAAGTTGGTGAATTATGAAAAATCCCGCGTAAGTATTCTATTTTTGACTTATGGAATTAACCGGGCGATTTTGTTCTCTGCGATCGCAGAGCTATAGGAATCTCTACTATGCGACCGCAAACGGAAGGCTGCGATCATGGAAGGTTAACTCCACAGACCTCTACGATCGTGAAGGAAATCATGCGACCACAGAGAAGAACTACCTAGCCCCCACCCAGTCACCCTGGTAAACTACGCGATCGTGAAAAAGGAATCCGATCGCAGAACATCCGGACTCCCTACACTGCGATTGCGTACCTATTCATGCGATTGCAGAGGACAACAGACCCCTCCCCCACTTTCAACTTTATGCGATCGCAGCTCCACCTATGCGATCGCATAGACTAAGCTACCAGACACCAGAAAATCAACCAAACACCAGATTTTTCATGACTTTTACACCCCGTTAGCTACTCGAATCTCACCCGAGCCCTCAGGTCTCAAAACCAAAAACACACACGACTCCCAAATAATCTTACAGACTTAGTCAAGCATTTTGATCATCAAAAACAAGGAATTAAACCTCAAAACTCATAGAAATTTCTTAAAACTTCATAAAGCTTAATTTTTCCAATTTTGATTCGAAACACGTCATCTCAAGTCCGTTTTACACCAAATTTCAGAGATAAGTCACATAACATATATTAAACCTGTTCCGGGCTCCGGAACCATAATACGGGCCCGGTAACACGGTTTTCACATAATTATTCATTTTCAAAATCCTTTATTATTTTCAGAAAACAATTTTCTTTAAATATTTATTTCTTGGGCTTAGGACCTCGGAATTCGATTCCGGGCATACACCCAAGTCCCATATTTTTCTACGGACCCTCCGGGATCGTTAAATCACGGGTCCGGGTCCGTTTACCAAAAATGTTGACCAAAGTCAACTTTACCATTTAGTTATCATACAATTCTATTTTTATCAAATTTCAACATACAGACTTCCGGGCTACATGCCCGGGCTGCGCACACATATCGAGGTGAGACTAACAGAGGCTTTTGAGGCCTCGGAACACAGATTTATCTAGAATTACTTTGGATGACCTTTTGAGTCATCACAATCTCCACATCTATAACAAACGTTCGTCCTCGAACGGACATAGAAAAGTACCTGGGTCTAAGAAAAGATGGGGATAACGACTCCTCATATCGGACTCGAACTCCCAAGTAGCTGCCTCGGCAGAATGACCCCTCCACTGAACACGGACCGAAGGATAACTCTTCGACCTCAACTGGCGAACCTGCTTATCTAATATAGTTACCGGCTCTTCCTCATAAGTCAGATCCTTGTCCAACTGGACACCGCTAAAGTCAAGAACATGAGATGGATATGCAATATACCTCTGGAGCATAGATACATGAAACATTGGATGCACGGCTGATAAATGCGGTGGCAAGGTAAGTCTGTAGGACACCTCTCCTACCTTGTCCAAAAATCTCAATTGGACCAATATACCTAGGGCTCAACTTTCCCTTCTTTCCGAATCTCATCACGCCCTTCATAGGCGACACTCGAAGGAACACCTGGTCTCCTACCATGAAAGCCAAATCTCGAACTCTACGATATGCATAACTCTTTTGCCTGGACTGAGCTGTACGAAGCCTATCCTGAATGATCGTCACCGTATCCAATGCATCCTGGACTAACTCAAAACCCAATAACCTAGCCAAACCATCCGACTGGAGACCGACATCGCCTACCATAAAACGTCTCATACAGAGCCATTTGAATGCTTGACTAGTAACTCTTGTTGTAGGCAAACTCTACTAAAGGAAAGAACTGATCCCATGAACCACCAAAATCAATAACACATGCCCGCAACATATCCTCCAAAATCTGAATAGTACGCTCGGACTGTCCGTCCATTTGAGGATGAAATGTTGTGCTCAACTCAATCTGTGTGCCCAACTCTCGCTGAAATACTATCCAAAAATGGGAGGTAAACTGAGTACCTCAGTCTGATATGATAGATAAGGGCACACCGTGCAATCTGACAATCTCCCTCATATGGATCTGAGCTAACTTCTCCGCTGAAGATGAAACTGCCACCGGAATGAAATGTGCTGACTTGTTCAGCCTATCCACCACAACCCATACTACATCAACCATCTTCTTGGTACGTGGAAGTCCAACTACAAAATCCATCGTGATACGCTCCCACTTCCACTCGGGAAGCTGAATCTGCTGTATCAAACCACCGGGTCTTTGGTGCTCATACTTAACATGCTGACAATTCAAGCACCGAGCTACATAAGCCAAGATATCCTTCTTCATTCTACGCCACCAATAATGCTGCCGCAAGTCCTGGTATATCTTCGCGGCGCCCGGATGAATGGAATACCGGGAACTATGGGCCTCCTGCAATATCAACTCACGAATGTCGTCCACATCGGGGACACATATATGACCCTGCAATCTCAAAACTCCCTCAGCATCAACGGTGACCTGTTTGGCACGTCCGTGCTGAACCGCATCTCTAAGAGTACACAAATGACGATCATCATACTGCCTGGCGCGAATACGATCATGCAATGAAGAACGAGTGACAGTATGGGCCAAAACACTGCCACCCTCAGAAACCTCCAATCTAACAAATCGATTGGTTAACGCCTGAACATCCAAAGCCAAAGGTCACTCTCCAACTTATAGATAAGACAAACTACCCATGCTGACTGACTTCCGGCTCAAGGCATCAACCACCACATTGGCCTTTCCCGGATGATAGAGAATGGTAATATGATAATCCTTCAGCAACTCTAACCACCTCCTCTGCCTCATATTCAACTCCTTTTGCTTAAAAAATATTGCAAAATCTTATGATCAGTGAATACCTCACACGGCACCCCATACAAATAGTGCCTCCAAATCTTTAAGGCATGAATAATAGCTGCAAGCTCCAAATCAATGGACTGGATAGTTCTTCTCATGAATCTTAAACTGACGAGATGCGTAGGCTATAACCTTTCCCTCCTATATCAATACTGCACCAAGTCCAACCCGTGAAGCATCACAATACACGGTATTAGAACCTGAACCTGAGGGCAATACCAACACTGGTGTTGTGGTTAATGCTGTCTTGAGCTTCTGAAAGCTCGCTTCACACTCCTCAGACCATCTGAACTGAACACTCTTCTGCGTCAACTTGGTCATAGGGGCTTCTATAGATGAAAACCCCTCCACAAACTGGCGATAATAACCTGCTAGGCCAAAGAAGCTCCGAATCTCTGTGGCTGAGGTGGGCCTAGGCCAATCTCTAACTGCTGAAATTTTCTTCGGGTACACCTGAATACCCTCTGCCGATACAACGTGGCCCAAGAATGCCACAGAACTCAACCAGAACTCACACTTAGAAAACTTGGCATACAACTACCGATATCTCAGAGTCTGGAAGATGACTCTAAGGTGCTTCTCATGCTCCTCTCGGCTGCGAGAGTATATCAAAATATCATCAATGAAAACAATAACGAACGAGTCCAAATAAGGCCTGAATACCCGATTCATCAACTCCATAAAAGCAGCGGGGGCATTAGTCAACCCAAACGACATGACCAAAAACTCATAATGCCTATAATGAGTGCGAAAAGCCGTCTTGGGCACATCAGACGCCCTGATCCTCAACTGATGGTCACCAGATCTCCAGTCTATCTTAGAGAACACCGTAGCACCTTGAAGCTGATCAAATAAGTCGACAATCCTCGGCACTTGACACTTATTCTTAATAGTAACCTTGCTCAATTTTCCGGTAGCCAATACACATCTTCCTTGAGCCATCTTACTTCTTAACAAACAACTCTGGAGCACCCCAAGGAGAAACACTAGGCCATAACGAAATCTTTACCCAACAAATCCTGTAACTGCTCCTCCAATACTTTCACAATGCTGATATCGGGATACAATGCCTGAAGACCTCATAATTACCCAACATAACGTGCCTTATCTAACGCCACCTGGGGCGGGCACCTACCTTGTAAGTTAAGGCTCCATAATTCTAGCACGAATTTAGCAAATTACGCACAGATGGTTAATTAGTTTATTTATTTTTTTATTAATTATTATTTTTATTACTACTCCTATTTTACACATAAGTCTTTTAACAAGCATGACTTCCTACCAGTATTATAGTAAAAGATACAAGCTTAATTCACAAGGGAGAATTTAATCACTAGACTTTCCATCACAAGGGTTTCATCTTTACCTAACTTCCACCGTGGCTTGAGGCCTGGTCTAACTATACACAATCATGATAACACGCGAGGATCTCGTCCTCAATCTTGAATCACAAGTAATATGCATATCGGGCCCCTCGAAACATTCCATTTCCTTCATTTAAATATTTCTGTTAAGCAAAATTTCAACACGTCATGGTGAACACAGTTATTCCCATAGGATTTCTCAATACAAGTATTCACATAAGTAGATTTTTAGAGTTATGAAGCTCACCCGAGAGTGGAGCATCTTAGAAGAATTTTATTAGATGAGCATAATCGAATTAAGTTCAGAAAATTGCCACTTTATAGTAATTAAAGACTGTTCTTTTAGTGAAACCATTTAATGTAACGACCTCATCCATACCATAGAAAATATAACAACAGACTGGGTCTCCACCTCTAAGAAGTTAACCTCCACTTCCGACCTTCCGGCTCCTTCTTCACTAAGTGGCCATGTAGTTGAGTTGTAGCTGCAATGGGGCATGTAGCCTGAGTGCTCTGATGAAATATGACCCTCCCAAGCCTAAGGTAATCTCTACCACTAGCCGACAATCAGCCTGCCCTGAGTCGTCCAAAATTTATAATCAGTTTTGAATCTTTAATGAGTCTGGGGACTCGTCCTCTAGCTATACGAACCAACGTAAGAGTGTGATGGGTTAACTTATCGAACCTGATGGCATATTCCGATACCGTCTTATGACCCGATACAGCCGTAACTTCCACGCCGAGTAGACTTTTGTAGACTTCAAGTTGTTTGAATAAATCCTCTGGTACTTTGGTATAGGGTTATTAAGGAGGTAGACGTACAGAAATTCCCAGCTTTATACATTCCAAATCAAAATCGATATGACATGTGTCCTCTCAATCTATTCCTTGATAGTGGACCTCCCTACGTGGCACAAGTCATAGGTCACAATACCTGATAAACCACGATGTTAGACTTCACAGCTCATATAAATCAATCTTGTTTCTTCACACTTATTCTCATGGTGTGCAATACCTCATAGAGGCGGTCAAGAAAATCCTGCGCGTCTTCAAATGATATACCACTGAAATGGAGTGGAACTTGTTTGGTAACTTGTCCAACCTCAATAAACGGACTAGTGCATCCTGCAACCTTGGAGTAGCTATAATTCTTTCCGGAATCTGATCTAGTCCACATATACTGACTGAGCTAGAACCTCCGCATCTAGATCCATTTAAGACTGTACAATAAGTTGTGATGTTCGAG
This sequence comes from Nicotiana undulata, assembly GCA_005239495.1. Taxonomy (NCBI): domain Eukaryota; kingdom Viridiplantae; phylum Streptophyta; class Magnoliopsida; order Solanales; family Solanaceae; genus Nicotiana; species Nicotiana undulata. The sequence goes on along the minus strand of MDKH01033496.1, from coordinate 25,371 downwards.
CTTTAGACTGTGCTCTTCTTCTGTCTATTCCCTCGATCGTTGCTGTCATTGGGGCTTCATCTCTTGTCCGGTCATAGACGTTTCACATGTTGTCGAGATAAGTGAGAGGACAAGAGTAGGAAAGTTCAATCATCAATGATAGAATAAATTCGCACGATGGAGTATGAAGAGAAGAGGAGTATCCTAACTTCGCAGCCTCTGGGGGATAAATACAGACATCTCTGTACCGATCCCTCAGAATCTACCAAGTTTGTCTGTGAGTTGTGAGACCTAAGCAACCTAGGGCTCTGATACCAACTTGTCACGACCCGAATTCCCACCTTTCAGACCATGACTGCGTCTAACGTTTAACCCTCTAGACAAGCCAACGTAAACTACACGTTAATATTTTTAAATCAACCCAACAGTAGTAAAATTAATACCCTTCATATCTTAACTGAAATACTCATCATACTTTATAACTTAAACAATGAAAATGTAACAATACTCTGGAAATGCGTAATGACATAATAATGATAACAACATCGCATAATCCCAAAGCCGGGGTGTCACAACCTCACGGACTATCTAAACTGAGTGATAAATACAGAGTCTGAAAAGAAATATATAATTGTCTTGAAACTAGGAGAAAAAGTAAGACAATAAGGAATCCAAATGCAGGAGAGACATCAAGGCCCACGAACGCCAGCGGGTATAGCTTGAAGCTCTGGTTGGACTGAAGGTGACTCCCTCAATGCGGTCCACTAGGTACGGATGCAGGATTTGCACAACATTAAGAAGTGCAGTGTAGCATCAGTAAAACCGACCCCATGTACTGAGTAAGTGCTGAGCCTAACCTCGGCCGAAGTAGTGACGAGGCTCGACTTGACAATAACGATAACCTGTCCTATTCTACATCAGGTAACAGGGATAATACAAGGCAAGAGATAAGCAGACAAGTAAGGGATACGAGAGCAGTAAGGGGGACAAGTGAATTGAAGCAGTCAAATTAACAGATAGAAGTAAGCTAAAGAGGCAATCTAACACAATAGCCAATGAAACAAGTATAAGTACCAGAAATGTAAACAATGGCACGGCATCACCCTTCGTGCTTTTACTCTCTTCCTCACAATGCAATGTAATCAAGTATCATGGCACGGCATCACCCTTCGTGCTTTACATTATTCCTCACTATGTAATGTAATCAAATATCATGGCACAACATCACTCTTCGTGCTTTTACTCTATTCCTCACAATGCAATGTACAATGTATCATGGCACGACATTAACCTTCGTGCTTATAATCAATAAAAGTCATGGCACGACATTAACCTTCGTGCTTATAATCAATATGAATCATGGCACGGTATCACCCTTCGTGCTTTACACTCTTCCTCGCTATGCAATGTAATCAGATATCATGGCACGACATCACCTTTCGTGCTTTGGACTCTTCCTCACCAAACAATAACAGATATAATGGAAAGGAGTACAACGTAGTGGAAATTGATAGTTCAAAAAACCCGCCAAGGGGAAAAACATCAATTAATAGCTCAATAAATGCCCGGCAAGGGTCTCAGCTATAACCAATCACCTCAATCGCATACTATACACTTGGATTATCATTTGTGTACAAACTTCTCAAGCTCAACAACCAATACTTTCAATCAAGAATAAATTACCAAGTAAAGACAATCTCATAATATGCTAAACATGGAAGAAATACTGCAATTTCTATCAAAATAGACTCACGGGCATGCTTGACACACATTGCATAGGTACTCGTCACCTCACCTATGCAATGAACATGATAATCACTTAGCACATAGCAAATAATACCTATTCCCTCACCAAAGTTAGGCAAGACACTTACCTCGGTCCAAAGTATAGCAATCAACCCTCTAAGACCGTCTTTCCTTTATAATCCGACTCCGAAACAACGATATCTAGGCATAATTAATTCAATAATATCAATAAAGACTCAATAACACAATCCCATAGCCTAGATATTCAATTTCTAGCATTCTTCCAAAAATACCAAAATTCGACCCCGGGCCCGCTTGGTCCAAACTCGAGGTTCGGACCAAAACCCAATCACCCATAACCCCACGAGTTAAAATATATAATTTGTTTCAAGATCCGACCCCAAATTGAGGTTGAATCACCCAATTTTCCCAAAAACCTAACTCTACCCAAAACCCCTAATTTCTACTTGATTTTATGATTTTAGGCCTAGATTTCTAGTGATTATGGAAGTAAAATGGGAGAAATTAGTGTTAGAATCACTTACCCAATTGGTTATGCAGGAGAACTAGCTTAGGAATCGCCTATGGGGTCTTGGGGAAGAACAAGTTGGTGAATTATGAAAAATCCCGTGTAAGTATTCTGTTTTTGACTTAAGGAATTAACTGGGCGATTTTGTTCTCTGCGATCGCAGAAGAAGGGTTGCGATCGCAGAGCTATAGGAATCCCTACTATGCGACCACAAACAGAAGGCTGCGATCGCGAAGGAAATGATGCGACCGCAGAGAAGAACTACCTAGCCCCCACCCAGTCACCCTGGTACACTACGCGATCGCGAAAAAGTAATGCGATCGCAGAACATCCGGACTCCCTACACTGCGACCGCGGACCTATTCATGCGATCGCAGAGGACAACAGACCCCTCCCCCACTCTCAATTCTATGCGATCGCAGCTCCAGCTATGCGATCGCATAGACTAAGCTACCATACACCAGAAAATCAACCAAACACCAGATGTTTCATGACTTTTACACCCCGTTAGCTACTCGAATCTCACCCGAGCCCTCGGGTCTCAAAACAAAAAACACACATGACTCCCAAATAATCTTAAGGACTTATTAAAGCATTTTGATCATCAAAATATCATCAAAAACAAGGAATTAAACCTCAAAACTCATAGAAATTTCTTAAAACTTCATAAAGCTTAATTTTTCCAATTTTGATCCGAAACACGTCATCTCAAGTCCGTTTTACACCAAAATTCACAGATAAGTCACATAACATATATTAAACCTGTTCTGAGATCCGGAACCATAATACGGGCCCGGTAACACGGTTTTCACATAATTATGTATTTTCAAAATCCTTTATTATTTTCAGAAAAGAATTTTCTTTCATAATTCATTTCTCGGGCTTAGGACCTCAGAATTCGATTCCGGGCATACACCCAAGTCCCATATTTTCCTCCGGGACCATCAAATCACGGGTCCAGGTCCGTTTACCAAAAAGGTTGACCAAAGTCAACTTTATCCATTTAGTTATCATAAAATTCCATTTTCATCAAATTTCAACATACAGACTTCCCGGCTACACGCCCGGGCTGCGCACACATATCGTGGTGAGACTAATGGAAGCTTTTGAGGCCACGAAAGACAGATTTAGCTAGAATTACTTAGGATGACTTTTTGGGTCATCACAGTTATGTCCGGGTAGTTAGGCCCACATCATGCCTTATATGCTTCCTTGTAATGCCTTATATGTTTCCTTGCAATGCCTTATATGATTCCTTGTAACTCCATGTGTACTATGAGGTCATGTTATGTATAGTATTGTTCCTCTGAGGCTTTATGGAAATTGTTGAATTGAAAGGAATTTGTTATGGAAAGTGAATTTTATAAGTTATTGTGTGTGCATGTGACGGCTTCACAATTTACATTCCGCGACCGATGTGTGATTTCCCCCACACTTGTGGGAGCGGGACGTACGCCACAGCGGATTGAAAGGTGCACTTTTGGGACGGGTCAATCGATCCCCGGCAGTGCACAGAGATGATATAATTAAGAATGCACTCTTGGTACGGGCCGTTCGATCCTCGGCAGTGCATGGACGAAGTTGTACAATGTTATGATATGGTTACATTGAAAGACGCACTTTTGGGATGGGCCGATCGATCCTTGGCAGTGCGTAGATATGATTATGGTAAGCAGCACTTTTGTGATGGGTCGGTCGATCCCCGACAATGCATAGCTATTTTTCCTTATGACTCCGGCCAGTTGTCCTATTCCTGTGTGCGCATGCTTATTTGGCATTATTTCATGGATGTTGACTTGTGTGAGATATTTTGGGGGAAAAAAAGTGGTCGTTGTTATTGTTCCAGTATTTTTCTTGGATTTCTGTGTTTTGTACATAATTGCTACTCACTGTCTTACATGTCTACTGCTTTTATCTTATCATTGTTATATCATACTGTTGGACCTTAGTGAGTGTCAAGTCGACCTCTTGTCACTACTTCTTCAAGATTAGACGGGATACTCACTGGGTACATATTTATTTAATATGTACTCATGCTGCACTTCTGTACTTAACTGTACAGGTTCTGAGGCTGGTGCACCTGGTTATTAGACCGGATTTAGATAGTGACTGTAGTGGACTTGACTTCACGGTGAGCTGCTTCCTCTGGCGATCCCCAACAGCACCATGGAGTTTTATTTACTTTTGTTTCCCGTCTATTCATGCAGACAACGAGATTGTATATATTATTTCCCTTTGTATATTCCGTTAGTATTGTATGCCCATGACACTCGTGAGACTAGTCCTGGCACACACGTAGTGGTGGTTTTGGGATTTTTGGGTTGTACATATATGTGCTTGTATGTTTAGCTCGCGTTTCTTTATTGTATCTACCGCCGAGTTATTACCTTTCGATATCTTGACTTAACGTGTTAAAAATCGGTAAATGGGTGAATAATTGAATCAACTTAAGAGAAGCACTTAGTGGAATTTACGTTGGCTTGCCTAACCCCGTTGTTAGGCGCCATCACGACCTGGTTTAGGATTATGGGTCGTGACATTAGAATTAAAGGATACCCAATTGCTAATTTGTGAAATAATTGAATCCTAATGGACAAAAATGATTTAAAATGATATATCGAGCTGTGACACATTTTGAAATTATTTATAACATAATTTATGAATAATTATTTAAATAAGAAATATTGAATAAACATGCGAATACTTTAATAAAAATATGGAAAATACGGAAAAATGCTCATTATTTTAAATAGTGATTTTGAAAGCTTATATGCAAGTTAAAAATAATTTGGAATGTATCAACAAACCCCCTGTACCCTAGTGGAAACCCTTCCATCCTTGACCTCCGCATTCGCTATAAATTCCACAATTTCATTTCTGGATAGCCTGCCGTCAAGATGAAGGACCAGGTCCTTCCAGCCCTGCACATCCAAGGTATCCATAAGATAAATCATCCCGGATTCTTCAAGATTCCTAAGCAGCTTCCCTTTCAGAATAGTACGCTTCCCATACTTTCTCAGTTTGTCTGTCTCCCCACCAGACTCCTCTGCTTCTTCTCCACTCCACTTAGCATCATCATTGAATTGAACTTTCTTTGATTTTGACATGGTTCGCTTTGCAACTATTGAAGGTGTGGCTGACACAGAAGCAGACTTCTTGGAAGAAGTATTGCCTTTCTTGGGCTTGGGTGTCTCAGTCTCAACCTGTGCCATTTGTTTCTCTTGATGGACCAGGTCCATCTCATCAACATCAACAGCCTCAGCAGGCTCACCAACTTTTGCCTTCCCCTTAGAAGATTTCTTTATCTTACTATCCCTCAGAGCTTTCTGCAACTCCTATTCACTCTGCCTGATTGCACTTCTTGTAGTGCGACCTTTAGTAATAGGAACATCAGCAGATGAATGGGCTTTTCTTTTCTTGGTTGTTACAGGAGTATCAACTTTCTTGGCTTTGGTGGTTTTCTTCTTGTTGGGTTTGTAACTTTCCCTTAATTTTCTCATCAGTTATGCCAAAGTTTCCTCAATGGATGAACCAGGTTCATCAGTTGCATGCTGTAAATTTTCCAATCCTTCAGCAGCTTCTCAAGAGTTGTTTCCCCCTAAATCCTTGACACCCTCTTCAGAAATCATTGGGGCAGGACCACAAATCGCCAGTGTAGCACCTTCTTCACCTGTTCCTCTATCTGAACTTATTTCTCCCTCTCTCTCAATTTTTTTTCCCTTTTTTTACCGCCTTTTCTCCTCCTATCAGGAATCTCCACATCTACTACAGACCCAACTAACACGAACCTATTCTCAACAATGACAGGATCAGACCTAATTTCAGAGGTTACCTTTTCAGGGTCAGAAGAACCAGTTGCTTCCCCTTCATTTGCAGACTTGAAAGATTCATTGGAGCTTTCAGAGTCTTGGGCCTAGCTTGCCTGAAGCTTGGCATTTAATTTCCGAGCAAGAGGGCCAGAGGCAACAATTTTTCTAGCTAGCATTTTCACTCGTCTTTTTCTGGGTACTGGAGTAGGGCTTGGTGGTATAACAGGAGCTTGGGGAGAAGGAGTGCGTTCTGGAACGGGGTTGTTTTGAGAAGTGGAAGAACTCGATGGATATTGGGTGGAAGAACTTTGTTGTGATAGAGAGTAGGAACCAGTATTCTCAAGCGCGATACTGTATTCTGGAGTGGTTGATGAGGATGTAGCAGGAGGTGGTGTAGAAGACATGGTTATGAAATTTTTGGAGATTAAAGGACCTTGATCAATTTGATTGAGTAGAATGATGAACTTGTTTCGACGGTTATGCCTTTTTGAAGAAAAGAGAGTGAAGAATTAGAAAGGTAATGATGGGTTTTCAAAGGAGTGATTAATAAATGTGCAACGGGTGTTATTCTTAGTCAAGGGGGAGTCTAATCGGCTCAGGAGTGTCAGTGATAAGTGACGGTTATGACTCCCTACAATCTAGGCTAATTAAAATTTGATTGGACTCTTTGGAACGCGTTCATTCTGAGACAGGTACTGACATTTTGAAATAGGCTTAATATGGATAGAGTACTGCTCATGAGTGACTATAGTTATTTCAATAAGTGTATGGTGATGAGCACGTACCTTTTCAATCAGATGAACCAGGAACAATGAACCAGGTTCATCGTGTTAGAGTCTCTTGTTTTGGCCTCAATTTACAAAAATAGAAAAACATCATTAGCAACCAAAGAGTCATATTAACACATGGCAAGAGAGTATGGCATTTAAGACATGAAACTAAGCAAAAAGTTTTTATTTTTTTTCATTTTGTTTCATTTTTTGTTTTGTACTGGTTCAATTAGGTGATCTTAATCATCCCTAATTCTAACATATTTCTCTCAAAATTCTCCCTACTTATTTCTTTAGTAAAGATGTCAGCGATTTGTTTGTCAGTAGAACAAAATTCAATTGAGATCATTCATTTTCATAGTTATCTCTTAGGAAATGATGTCTAACATCTATGTGCTAGGTTCTTTTATGATGAACCGGGTTCTTTGTCATACTAATAGCACTAGTGTTGTAACATAAGATAAGAATGCATCCAACCTCTATACCAAAGTCCATGAGTTGTTGCTTAATTCATCGTAACTGAGCACAACATGAGGCTGCAGCCATGTACTCAGCCTCAGCAGTAGACAAAGCTACTGAGTTATGTTTCTTGGTGGCCCAAGACACAAGGCAAGAGCCCAACAAATGTGCCATGCCTGAGGTGCTCTTCATGTCTACCAGAAAGCCTGCATAATCTGCATCAGCATATCCTACAAGATCGAAATTACTACCTTTAAGATACCAAAGGCATAGGTAAGTGGTGCCTTTTAGATATCTTAGGATTCTCTTCACTGTAGTTAGACGGGACTCCTTGGGATTAGCCTGAAATCTTGCACAAATCCCTACGCTGAAAACAATGTCAGGTCTACTGGCAGTAAGATATAATAAAGACCCAACCATCCCTCTATAGAACTTTTGATCAACAGATGAACCAGGTTCATTTACATCTAATTTTGTGGTTGTTGCAATGGGAGTGTCAATTTATTTTGAGTCTTCCATTTTGAATCTTTTGAGCAACTCTTTCACATATTTTTGCTGATGGATCATAGTTCCATTTGAGTTTTGTTTAATTTGTAAACCTAAAAAGAAATTACGTTCACCCATCATGCTCATCTCAAATTCACTCCCCACAAGATTAGCAAATTCCTTACTTAATTTTTCAGAGGTTGCCCCAAATATTATGTCATCTACATATATTTGTACTACCAGGAGATCCTTACCTTTTTACTTTAAGAACAAGGTGCTATCAATTTTACCTTTTTGTAGTCATGTTCTAGCAGGAATTTAGATAGCCACTAATACCATGCTCTTGGTGGTTCCTTTAGTACATACAAGGCCTTGTCAAGTTTGTACACATGGTCAGGTGTCTCCTTGCTTTCAAATCTAGGAGGCTGCTTGACAAATACTTCCTATTTTAGGTATCCATTGAGGAAAGCACTCTTGACATCCATCCGGTGGAGAGTAAATTCCATATAGGCAACAAATGCTATGAGGAGCCTGATTTCCTCCAGACTTGCGACAGGAGCAAACGTTTATCATAGTCTATGCCCTCTTCTTGATTATATCCTTGGACAACCCGTCTGGCCTTGTTACTTGTAACAGCTTTTTCCTCATCAAGTTTGTTTCTGAAGACCCACTTTATGCCAATCACTGATCTATCTAGTGGTCTGGGTACTAGATGTCAAACTTGACTTCTTTCAAAATTATTTAGTTCTTCCTGCATGGCATTTACCAATCAGCATCCTGTAAGGCTTCATCAACATTCTTTGGTTCGATCAAGGATAGAAGGCATCAAAAGCACATAGATTTTTCAAGGAGGATATGGTTTTAATTCCAGATGTTAAGTCTGTTATGATATTCTCAATGGGGTGATAACTCTGATATCTGTATGTTTTTAGCACCAATTGTTTACAACTTGATGATCCCATAGTGCCTTATTGTTGTGGAACAGGATCAGGGCCAAGTTCCAATGAGGTTTGTTGTTGAGTTCCCCCTGTCAGGTTGCTTAGAGTAGTTGGGATGGTCCATCACCTATTCCTTCTTCCATATTTTCTCCAGTTTGATCATTATTTTTGACCAGTCCAATCTCCTCATCATCCTGTCTCTCAGAAAGAATGTTAGTTTTATCGAAGACAACATGCACACTCTTTTCTACAAACATAGTTATTTTGTTATATACTTTATAATCCTTACTATGTGATGAATATCCCAAGAATACTCCCTCATCACTTCTAGGATCAAATTTACCTAGGGAGTCCTTTCCATTGTTGTGCACAAAGAACTTGCATCCAAAAGCCCTAAGATGGGATATATTGGGTTTTCTCCCTTTAAGTAACTCATAAGGAGTTTTCTCTACAAGTGGTCTGGTCATGCACCTATTTATGATGTAGCATGCAGTGTTTATTGCCTCTACCAAGAAACTGTGAGGTAGTTTACTAGAAAGAAGCATGGTTTTGGCCATATCCTCAAGAATTTTGTTTTTCTTTCAACAACTCCATTTTGTTGTGGAGTTCTAGGGGCAGAGAAGTTGTGATTTATGCCATGTTCATCACAAAATTCAGCAAACTTTGCATTTTCAAATTCAGTGCCATGATTAGATCTTATTGATGCAAGTTGATTTCCTAACTGTTTTTGAGTTTTTCTAACTAATGAAGTAAACATATCAAACGCTTCATCTTTAGATGTCAGAAACAAAGTCAAGGTAAACCTGGAGTAAGCATCAACAAGTACCATTACATATTTCTTACCACATCTGCTCAAGGTTCTCATAGGACCGCATAGATCCATATGAACCAGTTGCAATGTCCTGGTGGTACTGATTATTTTCTTGCTTTTGAACGAGGATCTTACCTGCTTCCCCCTTGCACATGCCTCGCAAACTTTGTCTTCCCTGAACTTAATGTTAGGGAGACCTACCACTAGGTCCTTGGAGACTAGTTTGTTAAGCTGATTTAGACTTGCATGACCAAGTCTTTTGTGCCAAAAGAGGGGATCACTGTCCAACACACTTAAACAAGTGAGTTAATTTTCTGATAGTTTGGACATGTATATGACATAGATGTAATTCACACTTTTTCCCTGCAAGACATAGTTTGGACACACTGATCAGGCTATATTTGAATCCATCTATCAAGCACACATTCTCAATGGAACGTGTGTCATCCTTACCTACCTTTCCAACCCCAATAATTTCACCTTTCTTCCCATTTCCAAAGGAGACATTTCCTCCTTTCAGGTTTTCAAGTGAAATGATCTGTTCCTTGTTCCCTATCATGTGTTTTGAGTAGTCGCTATCCAAGTACCATCGTTGACTGCTTCCTCTCACTTGAACCTGCAAAAGAAAATCAGTGGTTAGTCTTAGGGACCCAAACTAGTTTGGGTCTTTTTCTATGAGAGAAAGGATGAATTAAACGTTTTCTGGCCCAATTTGGAAGCCAATTTTTCGTTCGAACAAAACTTTCATTCTTTCGACTGGCCTGCTCTTTTGCATTGCATTCAATCTTATAATGACAATTCTTACCACACTGGGTGCAAATTGTGTTTTCATGAAGAGTGAGGTACTTGCTTTTGGGATCCCATTTTGGCAGTTGACTCCCAAAACCAAGTCCTCTTCTGTTGCTACTACGATTTTCTTGAAGTCATGTCAAGGCATCAGAGGATTTATTCCATTTGCATGTTCGATCTAATTCATGTTTGACCTTACCAAGTTCTTATTTTAGTACTCTTATATGTTCATCTTTATTATACAACGTATCCTTTAGTTTACCTACATTTTCTTCTAACATGAGTTGAGAGTTATTAGCTGTCTTCTTTATAGTTCCTAGTTTCAGTTTTAAATTTTCAGATTTTAGCTCTAGGACCTTAGTTTCAAGTGGATGAACCTGGTTCTTCAAGGCCGTGTTTTCATTTTCAGATTCACTTACTCTAAGTTCCAGGTTCTTACACTTTGCCTTTAACATTACGCAGTCCTTAGACAACTGCTCCTTTTCTTTATTTATTTCTTCAGAATCATCCATGAAATCAAGTAGTAACTTAGAGAGTTTTTCTTTGGATAGGAATTTAATCTTGTTTTTGAGATGGGATATACTTACCTATGGTTATTCACATGATTCCTCATCTGATTAACCAATTGCCATAAGTTCTTGTTCCTCTCCATCTCTATCTTCTGATTCTTCATCTGAGCTTTCTCCCAAAGCAGCAACCATAGCTTTCGTTGTGGTTTTCCTGGGATTGACCAGTTCCTTATTCCGGCTCCTTCGTTCAAATCTTTCCCTTTTCCATTCCACTTCCCACTGAGGACAGTTCTTGATGTGATGGTCAGTTTTTCCACATTTGTAGCATCCCTCGTTGGTTGACTTTTTCTGGAGCTTTTGCTTTGTTGTAGTTTCCACCTCTTGAGATGCCCTTCTTTCTTATGAGGTAGTTTCTGAATTCCTTGGTGATCATGGCCATCTCATCTTCCTCCAGATCTGCCCCCTCAGTGATTCTTAATGCCAGACTTCTTTCCTTCTTAGGAGCATCCATTTTTATTGTCTGCCTTCTAAGTTCGTAGGCAGTGAGATTTCCAATTAGCTCATCCAGCCTGAGAGTTGCCATGTTCTTGGATTCCTGGATAGCTGTGATCTTGCTTTCCCAAGAGATAGGCAAAACCCTAGTCAAGATTTTCTCAACCCTATCTTCTTCAAGAATGACCCTTCCAAGAGACTTGAGTTCATTTGTCAGTGTTGTGAACCTTATATACATCTCTTGGATTGTCTCTCCTTCCTTCATAGTGAAGATCTCATATTGGGAGTATAGTAGAGTTCCTCTTGACCTTTTCGCTTGAGGTGTTCCTTCATGAGCCATTTGCAAGGACCAAGTCCACACACTAGACACTTTTTGGCTTTAGAATTCTTCTCCCATTTGCTTAAGTCTTTAGCAGTGCAATCAGCTCTTGTCTATAACACATCTACTCCTTCAGCGGTCTTTTTCATAGTAGCCAAAGGACCATCAGTGACTATGTACCATAGTTCATGGTCTTCCCCAATGAAGTGATCCTTCATCCTGTTCTTCCACCAGGAGTAGTACTGCCCGTTGAAGAGTGGTGGCCTAGAAGTTGATTGTCCTTCCTAGTTCCCAGGTGGTGCACTCATTTTGATCTTTTCCTAAGGTGTTAACCTCTTCAAGGACAACCTGCTCTGATACCAATTGGTATTTTATACGTCAATACAACACAAGAGAGGGGGTGATTTGTGTGGTGTCCAATTTCCGAGTGTTGTAGTTATAGAAGAACCAGGTTCTTCTAGGTGTTCCAACTTCTACAGTTTGCGGAATAATAATTGCAGAAATAAAAGAACACAATAATTTTACATGGAAAACACCTGGCTTAAAAGGTGAAAAAACCACGACCTACTTCCCAGTAGGATTTTCCCAAACTCTTCACTAAGTTAATGAGCCAAACAACATTTACAAAATAAACTCTTTTGTAAACCTAAGGACTAACTCTAATCCCCTTGTGGAAAACTAGCCTCTAGCTAATTGCGACAAGCTTCAAGTTAACTCTAACTTGAATACTGTGTACCTATTACAATTGCTTCTAGATAAAGCTGAAAGATACAATTTGTAATCAGTTACTACAAACAACTAGACTCAAAAGATAACAGATGGAACTGGTTCTTCGAGCTGTTTCAAGTAGCTTTTGAGTCGCACAGGAATTCTTCACATGAAATGCTTGCAAATTGCTTTGGTAATTTTTCTCTCAATTCTTGTTTCACTTCTATGTTTGCGCGCACTGTTCAGCAGGAACACTTTGACAATATATAGGATCAGTAGTTGAGACGATGTAGTAGAATTCTGATGCAACTCTTGCTTGGTGGAAGAGTTTGAGTTGATCTCAACTTCCTAGATCCTCCTCTATCTTGATTCTGTCCTTCCTGTATACGAAGTCCATCTTCCTATCAATTTGCAATCTTTTCTATCAGGAGATATCCCCTTAATTCAGTGATGGTGTTTATCTCCTATGTGTGAACTCTTCTCGTGCCATTCAGTCTGCATGTCTATGTATTCCATGACGGACCTGTTTCAAATATGAGGATATTTTTCATTCTTCAAAACCATTCAGCTTCTTGATTGAACATGGCCTTTCTCTTCCTCCTCCTCAACAATAACACAACAGTCCATGTCTTCCTTTTCCAGGAATAGATTCTTCAAGGCTGCTAGAGATTCTTCTTCTTCTGACCCCCACATGATGTCAGCTTGCTGGAAGGTCTGCTCCGAATGTGGTATAGGATGTTCCAATGGATAGTAGGGAACGCGCCATGGTGGCGACCAGTCTTTGTACTCTTTCCAAGTGTATTTGTATCACATACCAAAAGTGGTGCCATGGCGCTTCAGCTATATTGGTTTGGAAATCCCCTAAAGATTCTTGTCAAGTCCTTTTCCAGGCTCGTACCCGCTGCAGTTCAATATGCTTTTGATCTTACTATCCCACCACTTGTCCTTGTCTATTGTGTTGACCCGTTCGATGTGGTGGTAGGTTTCTCCACCTAGCCTTCTTCTACCTTCAACCACCGGGATGGTTTGGCGACTACAAATAGGGTTGCTTCCGTCTCCGTGGATGATTACTTCCTGGTGGTTCCATTCAAATTTCATCGTCTGATGCAATGTTGATGCCACAACCCTAGCGACATGTATCCATGGACGTCCTAATAACATATTATATGACGCATATACATTTATCACCTGAAATTTAACCTCGAACCATGTAGGTCCCATCTGTAGACAAAGATTAATTTCTCCAAGGGTGGCCCTCTAAGAGCCGTCAAAAGCCTTCACATTCATGGACCCTTCTCTTATCTCGTACAATCATGTGCCTAATATTTTGAGTGTTGTCAGTGGGCAAATGTTGAGGCTGGATCCTCCGTCGATTAGAACCCTGGTAATGAAATAATCTTCACATTGCACAGTGATGTGCAGTGTCTTGTTGTGATTTAGCCCTTCAGGTGGTAGCTCATCCTTGTGGAAAGTGATCTTGTGACTTTCCAGCACCTGTCCTACCATGTTGGCTATTTCTCCACTGATGATGTTATTAGGCATATATGCTTCATTCCACTCTTTCATCAAAGGATTCCTGTGCGCTTCTAAGTTCTGTAGCAATGACATGATAGATATTTGGGCGGGAGTTTTGTTCATCTTATCTATGACTGAATATTCTTTGGCTTGTACCTGCCGGTTCTGGTCATCCCATGTGCAACACCAGCTTCTTCTATCTTGACCTTACTTTTCCTTCTTGCTTCAACCACGTAGTCCCAAGGTACAACATTAGTGTTGAAAAGTGGTAGGGTTGACACTGTCATTGGAATTGGTGCGGCTACCTTTACTTCAAATGGGACAGGTGTCGTTGCAGGTGGCATTACTTTAACCTTAAACGGCACAGGTGCATCTGCAGGTGGTGCCTTTTCAAACTTGAATGGGACTGACACAACTACCTCAACATCTCCTGACGGCTGAATCTGGACTATGATGGGATTAAGGGTGACCGCTGGCTTCTTTGGATCATCACCTTCTTTGGTCAATTTGATCGACCCATCTAGGTCTCATTCCTCCTCTATTTCTATCATGTTGATGCATCCACCCCTATGGTCTGGGAGCGTATTATTGCGGACATTGGGAGTATCTTCTTTTGCCTGGATGACCTTATTATCAATCAGAGACTGGATCTTATATTTCAGTGAGTGGCATTCATCAATTGTGTGCCCTTTCATGCCGGGATGGTATGCAAATGTTTTATTAGGGTTGACCCACTGAGATGGATTTTCAGGGGTTACGGCAGGGATATGAGTAACATAACCAGAAACTTTTAATCTTTCATACAGCTGGTCAGTAGGTTTAGCAATGGCAGTATATTGTTTCGGTGGCCTGCGGTCAAAATTGGGTCGAGGTCTTGGAAAATTTTGGCGACCAGGTGATTGGTACTGAGAAGGTTGGGAGTTGTATGTATGATGAACAGTGGCTGGTTGGGAATATCTGGGAGACATGGGTTGATAAGCAGGTGGGGGTGACTGTTGATATGTTAGCGGAGGTGCTGGCTAATATGTAGGTGGGGGTGCTCGGTATGTTAGTGGGGATGTTAGGTATACCAACGGGGATTTGGGTCCTGTGCAACCATTACCGTTCCTGTATCTTTCTTTATGGATATACCACCAGACTGCAAGGCTTTGTTTGTGGCTTGTAGTGCTTCGAAATTGGTAACCATTCCGCTTTTAATCCCTTCTTCATTTCTCTCACCTATCTTGATGATGTCAGAGAATTTGTGGTTTTCAAGCACCATCAACCTCTCATAATACTGTGGGTCCTGTGCCCGGACGAAGAATTTGTTCATTTGTTCTTCGTCTAGTGCAGGCCTGACCTTAGCTGCTTCGGACCTCCACCGAATGGCATACCCGCGAAAAGTTTCAGTGGGTTTCTTCTTAAGGTTATGGATGTAGAACACGTCTGGCGCATTTTCTGTATTGAATCTGAACCGGTCCATGAAGTCTGATGCCATGTTCACCCAATTGGACTACTTTTTAGGATCTTGGCTAATGTACCAGGACAAAGCATCTCCTGTGAGGCTCCTCATGAACAATGTTATACGAATCTTCTCGTTTCTTCCTACTCCAACCAATTTATCACAGTAGGTTCTCAGATAGACTCTAGGATCACCTGTGCCATCGAACATCTCGATAGGAGGTTTATAACCCTCTATTAGTTCAATATCGGGCTGTATGCAGAGATTTTCATAGTTCAATCCTTTAACTCCCTTATTTCCCTCAACACCTTGAACTCGGCAGGTTAGTTTCTTGAGTTCCTCGGCCAAATTCTTGATAAACATATCCTTCTCACAGGATTCAGGTGTGTAAGAAATGGGTTGGGTGGAGTGAGGTAGAGTATCCACGTAGATGGGGTTGTTATGATGGCCTGGTGTCTGGGTATAGAGGTGGTCATTTGTATAGTTTTGTGGTTCAGGGATGATCAGTAGGGTGTTTCTCGGAGTGTGGCAAACGTTGTGTTGGTGTAGTGGCAGAGTAGTTTTATTTTTCGGAGGAGTTGTATGGTGGTGAGTTGTGGGAGGGTTCTTTTTGTTTGGGGTATTCTGAGGAGGTATGGAAATTTGAGTGTTTGGATGATTGACATCTGGAACACTAAGATAGAAGGATAGATTTGCCAAATTCCGGACATGCTCAAGCTCCTCTTGGAGCTTCAACAACCTTTGTTTGATTTGTGACATAGCATCATTCTGAACCTGAGTACCTTGATTGTCAGGAGCTTCTGCTCGTTCCACTGGCATTATGGTTTCCTTTCTGATGTTACTCAAATCTTGCCTTTTGCCTTTGTGTGATATGATGATGATGCAAGAATGCACGAACCAACCTTTAGGGAGGGGAATAATCAAAAGAAAGAAAACAAAAACAAAAACAAAAGGTAGCCAAGTCAGTGAGGATCATGAGAAAATATTGCAGTATGTAAACACGTATTGCACGAATATAAAAGCGTGTCCTAATTTGGGATCCTCGTTGTGCCCGAGGTAGGCCTAGCGAAAAGTTGATTTTGAGAACTTAGATGCCCAAAATGCCTCGTTTCATTAATGTAAAACAACCGAATCTAAAACGACACTAAAATAATATGCAGGAAATAAAGTCACTAATGGCATTTGGCCTTATTACATTGATAAAAGCATTGAAAAAGAAAACAGGTATGCTCTGGCCAGGTGTCCTCCTTCGTTTCCCTCGGCTTTCTATCAGTCTTCGACCCTCCTGATGATTTTACCTTCCAGTTGTATTATGCCTCACTCCATGTATTCCAGCTTCTTGTTGGAACGGATAACCATGTCCCTCCATTCCTCGATCAACATTTTGTTGGCTTCATGTATCTCCCGGTGCTCATTTTTGGAATCATGGACCCTTTTGCGCAGCCGGTTGTACTTGACCTGAGTCTCAACATCCTCGTCTACGATCCTGTTACCTCGGCTAATTCCTGGCCTCACCGCCCTATGTAGGTCGTCTTCCAACCATGACGGATAAAGAGGTGCACACCCAACATGGTATCTGTCTGGTTCAATAGTATCCTTTTCCAAGATGATTTTGCAGTTCCACATGTGTTGGGCTTGGCACTTGTAGGGAACATCATCATCCTGGAAGTCAGCTCGGAAATGGCTCATCATGTCAACCCTTGGCACAACTTTCTTTCTGCCTACTTGTCTCATGACTCGGAGAGGAACATAAGGATATATACCTCTCAACCCTGTCAGTACCCGGTGCTGGACCTGATGATGAATTCTATTGGGAACCAGTCGAACATCCACTATACCTTCTCCTTAGTTAGGTTATCAAATAATTCTACCCAGTCCTTGGCGGTCTCTGGCTGAGCAAATCTGTCTGGAATATATGTCATCCGCTTGGGGTGATGGAAAGCAATGTGATCGTTCCAGGCCCTTCGCGGAAGTTCTTGGTGGTATCGGCTCTTTTGGAGATTTTCTAAGAGCCACAATTATAGTAACAGATTGCAACCCTCGAAATGCTTAGCTCCTCTTTGACAATGTTCCAGGGCTCGGTAAATGTCAGATATGATCATGGGGACAATGCTGAAGACTTGCCCATCAATCCCTTCCATCAAGACTTTGGTTACCATGGCTAACCTAGTGTGGATCCTTTCATTCTTTGTTGGAAACACAATTAGTCCCAGAAAACAAATAATGAATACGAATACCCTGCAGTGGATATGACACAGAGATGTGATGGAAAACTTGTCATGATAGGTACAGTATGATTTGTTGTGACCGTACCTTTCATACAAGTACTCGAAGGGTATGTACGACTGTTTCAAACACTCTAATTCACCGTTCTTCTTTAAAACCATAATTTTCAGAAAACCTTTTCCTGTTCGGTTCTCAGGCACCAAAAACCCAGGGGTTTCCTAGACTAACCCAGCTAGTCCTCCTATCTCTTCTAGAAGCGGTGTAATCTCGATATTCCCAAAGCAGAATACAGCTCTTTCACATTCCCAAAATAAGGTGGCGGCTTCAATTAGCATGTTATTGGGTTGGATGTCCAGGAGACACGGTAATTGCGCAGGTATTTCTGGACATGTTTCTTGTCACTGGAGTGAAGATCCTTCCACCAGTTTAGGAGCATTGGAGTAATATTACTGACCGTACCGAATCTGGGGACCTAGTGCCTCATTTTTCTGCAAGACAAAAATAGTTAGGCCCATACTCCCGCCAGACTCGAACTTTTATACACTTATGATTAGCATACATGCATTTAGTTCTCCAATTAAATGCAAAAAATGTGATTGCGTCCGTTGGGATTATGAAAATCTCTGTGGAATTTTGGATAAAGCCGTCTTAAAGGGTTATTGTGCGGACGACACATTAACCCGGCTAGGTTTGACCATGATGCATGCACGGTACAACAGAGTAAGGTTTATATGATGTTTTAGACTGGTACCCTTGAGCGGATAACTCAAGGGGGAAGGCACGGAACCATCGACTGCACCGTTGATCGACTGGTTTTACCGCAAATAAGACTTTTCGAATTTAAGGGGTGATATAAATAGGAAGAGTGCAACTACTCATCAAGAGTTGCTATAGGATTTGTATAGGCACGAGTGGAATATGATGTTGAGCATGATTATGCAATAATAAATAAGCAATAAAAGCATGGTGTCATGTATTTGCATGTTACGAAAGCGGTAAATACAACAGTTATAATTTAAAGTGGTTACAAAGGGAAACAAAGAAAACATGTCAGTTTTGTCCTTGGAAAATAAATACTTGGAAGAGATAAACAATTAAATTCCACATAAGGGAAAAGGGAAAGGGTGCAAATATTAGCAAAGTAAAGACAAATTCACAAAGTAGTTTGAAATGGTAAAAGCCTAGGATAACCCCAGCAGAGTCGCTATGCTGTGTCGCCCCCCTTTTCCCCCTCTCCTTTTTGACATTATTGAAGCAACTCATTTCCTTTTGGGATAAGGGATGTAAGGGTTTGAAGAATCACCACCTAACGAATTAAGGTGCGTTAGGTCACCTATTAAGGGTCATAATAACATTGATTGGATAACCAGAGATTGGGTAAGGTCTTGAAATTAATCAAAGGGGAAAGTGTTAGGCACCCCTCAAAGTCCACAACTGTGGTTCCCGGCCAAACAAACTTTGTGAATTTAAACAAGTAGCAAATAGGCGGTCATATATAAACAAGTAAGCAAATAGTGGTTTGGAAAGATTCGTATTCTAAGCACACATATGTAATAAGGTTTAAAAGATTTATAGTCTAAACATATACAAGGTTTAAAAGGTTTATGGTCGAGACCTACAATGTGTAAGGAATAGGGAGTCCTAAGTTATTTATTCTATAGGATCACATCGATGCAATGCCCGGTAATCACTCCTCAGTGAGGGACTAGGCATGGCATTAGCGCACCGGTCATCATATCCATATCTACCCTTTACCCCACCCCTTAGCGGTTATTAAGCGAGTATATTTAGCGACCTCTATGCGTGTTGTTACCAATCCCTTCTTAATGGTTCTGGAGGAGTTTAGGACTTCTAAGTATAGGTAGTTCTAGAAAGACCCCTATGGTTTTTAAAAGGCGAAAATTCTAGTCGACAAGCAAGAACAGATATGACTTTGACAGATAAATGCAGAAAGAAGTAGTTAAGAGGCCTAGGTTTACCTCCACACATAATGCACATAAGCAGCATATCTCAAACACAACAAAGAGGAAATTTTTATTTGAGAAAAGACCTAAATAGGATATCTAAGTGGATGTCAATGCACATAAAATATGCAACTTTGTTTCTTATAAACATGCTAGTAAGGTCCTAATCAGTTTGCCTACTGATTTTCAAACATGTAAATTGTTAAGCAGTAAACACAAACGAAAACAGTTCTCTAGATTTTACACAGATTAGTTACCTAAGGCTTTCCTAGGCGTGGGATCATGCATAATATTTGCAGAATCATTAACGTATCAAGAGTTGTTTTACCTAAGAGCATATTGTTCTAGGTGTTGTAAGTCTGAGAATAAAGGGATTATTACCAGTTTAATTTAAAATAGGGTAATCAAATGTGAAATTATTTTATACCTCTTTTATGAATCAGTAGTTTAAACTAGGCGTGATTAAACAAGTGCAAACAGAGTGCCTAATACATGATCTCTAAATGCACAGAAACGACAGTTTTAGGACAATGATCTTTAAATTAACAGAATTCCTAAAACATGATCTCTAAATTCACAAAAGAATTACAGAATTCTTATGACATGATTTTGAATGCGCATGAGTTGCATCTTTTATGTTAATGTTGTTCACTAACCTAGGAGCAGTATTTCCAAGTAATAAATATGTATTAGTGTCAAACGAGATGCCGAAGCAATACATGAAACCTAAGAACATGATATGTAGTACATGGCATGATTTGAATGTATTGTCCATAAGGAAGGGATTCTAATGCAAGCATAAATAAGGTAAATCCTATAACACACTTTCTACTCCAATGATATTGATAGAAACATATAACTACCCTCCACATTTTCACTAGTCATCCTTATTCGTTTACAAATAATTATTACAGACCAGCTGAATAAATTACATAAATAGATAAAGAAAAAGAAGAAGTTATTCTATAGGGAGCCTGAAGTAGGCCCAAAATGTACCAAACTGTCCAAAGCCTCATATGCCAAGGTTCATAGCCTTTCTCATGTTCGGGTGTGTCATAGTTCCCTAAGGACCTCAAGGGATCCCAGGCAGTGCTCACACCCAGACTTCATATCCAGAATTTACTAAGTGTAGTGTGGAAGAGCCAGCTCCAATGCATCAGAGTTTAGAGGGATCTCATAGTGATCCCAAAGCAGTCACACATTGGAGGGGCAGAACTTAAGGATCTAGGAATAGAGTGAGAGTGCTTGACATAGTTTTGAAAAGGTTTTAATAGGAAAGTAGTGTTTGAAAAAGACTCAATTGAAGTAATTTTATAAAATAGGTGGATTGTTCAGTAAAACAGTTTTTGACCAAAGTAGTGTAATCAAACAAAACAACAAATCAACCATAGAGCCAAAATAGGTTCAGCAATACAGGGGTTGGGGGACAAGTAGAGCATGTATGGTAAACACATAACAGGAAGAAGCATAGACATTTCAAGAAATAGCAGTCAATAGGTCATAGGCCTCAAAATTGCTAATGGTTGCATATAGTCAGAAGTGCTTAGGGGATACTGGGGTTGGGGGATAACTAATGGTGTAAACATAGTATAGGATTATGAATTTCAGAACAAACAATAGTAGACATAGTGGTATCAAACAGAGTTGAGCACATAATCAGAACAATTCTGAAAAACAAATTGCATACAAAACAGGTTTGTACCAGAAACTAGAGGAATCAATCAGTTAACCATTCAAACATGCATAGACAGAACATAATCAATTTGAAACACACTCCAAAGGGAGTAACATATTCATAAACATGCTAATACATATAGGAGTTAGGTCATAACTAGCATGATAGGTGAAACAATAATGTAAACATGTTAATTACATGTTGAACAACAAAACAATAGACAGAAACAGATTAGAAACATGATAAACTGAAGCAGTAGAAGAAATATATTGGTTTTGGGACTTGAATTGAAAATCAGAATATACCAGTAAAGAGAGAGTAAACTCAAAGTGAAGAATATAAGAGTGTAATGATTAACCTTGGCTTGCAGCCGTCTAATTTAGTAACAATAGCAAGTAACCAAAAGAAAGCAGAAGAATTTTGAGTGTGAGAAAGAGTTTGAACTAATGTTAGTCCGTGCATGTGTGTGTCAATGAGAGTGCATATATATAGTAGATTGAAGGCTAGGTCAAATAAGGTAAGAATCACAATTGCATAGTAAATTATGGAACTTAAAATCAGCTAGAGTAAAATCAGTGCAAGTACTCCCTTAATTAAGAGAGTTGTTTCAAACGGTAAAAGACAGGTACCAAATGAGGAAAGAGGCCATATATAACTTAAGGCAATAATTCAAACAGTAAGTATAGAACAAGTAATTCGGCTAGGTTCAGGAAATCTTAATTAAGGAAACAATGTTAAGAACCAATAAATAATGTAGTCAAACACATAATAGGGTAAGAAAAATGATTTAGAAGTCGGAAATCAGTAAAGGGTATCAATTAGTAAATGAGTATCAATTACAGGAAATCAGGGATTCAAAAATAGTATTAATTAAAGGAAATTACTACAAAATTTATGTGAACAAGAGAAATAAACACAGTATAGGCAAGGAGAAATGAATCAAAAACCATAATAAGCGTAATAGAGTAAAAATCATAGAAACTCAAACATGTTCATGAGAAACAGGCATACATACAAATCAAACGAACAAATATGCAAAGACAATCTCAGAACCCAGGATTAAAACCAAAAGAATTAGGGTTTTAACATAGTTCGTAAGGTAAAAGAGGAAAACCTAAATAAACCGTTTAAACATAGTGAAGATTATAGAATAACACTTAAAATCAGAGAAAAAGTCATTTTGAAAAGGGGTTAAGAAACCCTAGTCATGAAGACGAAGAGACGTTTTTTGAAAAATCAGAAAGATTCTCATGGAAAACAGTAGAATAACTCAAAATACTCTCAGATTTGTTATAGATCTAAAGAGTCAACGGATAAAATTAGGCTTTCAGAGAAGAACAACACATATATATAGAGATTCAGGCTTAGAAGCCATGGATTTAGCCGGAAATAGAAAGATCTTACTCAGACGGGCCAAGGTGGCTTGAGAACGGTGGGCACAGGCCCAGGGGGAAAGTGAGCAGCCACTAGTCCCTTGAGGATCTCAAGACAACAAGAATCCGGGCATGGGGGAGCAATAGAGGCTAGGGGTTGTGGTGAGAACCACCATTGTTACCGGCGACCAGGCAGCTGGTGAGTGGAAGCCATGCTTAAGCAGAGAGCTTGAGAGAGAATAAGGGAGTGTGGCGGCACAGAGAATGAGAGAATGAGGGTTGGGGGGTAGGTCATTTAGGTTAATTCGGGTAAGAACAGATCTGGTCCGTTGATCAAAATTGATCAATGACCCAAATTAAAATCAAAATTGGGTCGGGTAGTTAAGGGTTTGGGCTTGGGTATTGGACTGGTTCAATTAAGGGTTTTGGGTTGATTTTTTTTTTAAAAACAAATTTAACTACTAGGTTGGATACCTAGTAGTCATTTTATTAATAATAATAGCAAATATAAAACATGAATGTTGTCCTACTAACTAGGACGATAAACTTTGAGACTACATAAGATCTAGTATCAAAATTGAGCTTGCCAGGCCCAATAGTGATATAGCAAAATGAAAATCTACTAAAACTAGATAACAAACTTAAAAATAGTCCAAATAACTGCTGCATATGCCTCGCACTCTTAGCCCAAAATAGCAATTTTTACTCTTGCATTTGTATCCCCTTTGATTTCCAGGCCATCCATTTCTGATTGGCCCAATTACGTTTCCTTCGACTCCCAGGCCCGAATCCTTTAATGAGTAGCCCAGTAAATAGCCACTGATCTGGGCCAATATTTTGAGCCCAAGTCTTATGAAACACAGCCCAAGCAAGAATTCCGTATATCTGTAATAACACCCTACAGATTTCATTTCATTTCTCCAGCCTTCACTCTCACTCGTTTGCCCTAGTTCTTTCCTCTTGGTTGTCACGCCAGTCCAAGATCCTTGTCTCCAAGCTGGTAAGTCCCTCCCTTTGAGCTCATTTGTTTCCTTTTTGTTTAGATTTAGCTTTTTCATTACTGATTTGTTTATCTTTGTTTCTTCACTCTCTTGCCCTATCTTGTTCCTGTCCATGGCTATTACTGTACAAGCAACACGAAGATGAGCTGGTAAGTTTCTGATTCTTCGCTTGTGTGTTTCATTGCTTGTTTGTCTTTGATGTTCATCTTTTCTCCTTGATTTGATGCTGACTACTCGTTCATTTACTTGCCCTATCTTCTTCTCTTCGAGTTCCACTGTATCTGTTCCATATCGACGCCGATGAGCTGGTGAGTAGTTCAATCGGAGCTTTTCTTTTCCATTTCTGCTGTGACTTAGTTTTTTCTTCCTTCTCATTATTTTGTTCCTTGTGATTTCATGGTTCCTGCCGGTGAGGATTGAGGTAAACTCAGCTGCTGTTGCAAGGTTCATGCCGATGAGGAGTGATGTCAAACCAGCTGATTCTCCATTATGGTGTAGCATCTGTATTGTCCATATCCAAGTCACAGGTACATGTTCTTCTTCATCTTTTTGTTTTATCCTTTTTACTTGATTGTATTCTATTGTTAGATTCCTGTTTGTGTTCTTGTTCCTTGTGCATGCCACTTTATCTCCCCCTATGGACTGATTTGTTGGTAGAATCACCCTTAGGGGTCTTAATTGTTGACACATTGATGTTCCTGATTTGGTACCTGCAAAAGAGAAGTCATAGTTAGTGTAAAAAAGGACCTTAATGTACTCTTCATTACTGATTTGTACATCAAGGTCATATATTTGTTTGTTGCTTATGTGTCTCCTTTTCCTTTCCAGTAATGATCCCTCTTCTCTATCCCCTTTCTTTTGGTTGTTTAATGATGTTGTACCCCTTGCTTGTCTCCACCTATTCCTCCATATAGCAGTTATGCCTTTAAGGTGATGTTTCATTGCAAATGCCTGTTTTATTTGATGTTGTGACCCTGTATGATTCCCTGTATGCCAATCCCACCTCCTACTGCTTTTCCTCTGCTCATTTCTGCACCCCTCTTGTATTTTTGTATCCCTGAATTGCTGTCTTTTATCCTCCTTATTCACATATTTATTATGCAGCTCCCTTGTATCTCCCTTAGTAGCCTTTGTATGATATTTTTGCCTATTTCGATTAGACTTTCTAGGCATTGTTTTTCTTTTGTTTTTTGTTCTCCTATTCCTTGCCTGTCTCAACTTCTTTCCCCATCTATACCTTATAAATTGAAATTTCCTTTTCTTGGCCTGTTTTGTTGCTTGTTGTGGCCTTGCCTGACTATCTTTATGCCAATTCAACCTCCTACTGCTTATTTTCTGCTCCTTTCTGCACCCCAAGTGTGTATTTAGATCCCCAGATTGTTGCCCTTTATACATTCTGTGCAGTTTGTTAACTATTCTCCAACCTTTCCTGTTTTGTTTCCCAAATGCAACTCCCCTCCATTATCCATATCTTCTTATTGTGTACTGATGATTTATATACATGAACCTGATCAAATTTGATGTGAGTCCAAGTTTTGGCTCAATCAGATTTGTCCATTGTTGTTGTTGATCAGCAGTCTATTCCCCCTATCATGCTCACTTGTATTAGACTTTCTGAGCCTTTTAAGATTGTGTACTATCATCTTTTTAATCCTCCATGATGTTAAGTAGTTGTCTAAACCCTTAGTCCCTCCCTTGGAATGAATGCCAAGCATTAATACCACCAATAGGAGCTTCTTTAGGTCAGACAACCACTTAAGATAGTTTCTTGCAAAAAAGAAAAACATGTTAGTGAAAAATTTTGTTACCATTCTCTCCCCTTTACAGGTTTG
>ML260432.1:913-36127 GCA_005239495.1 Nicotiana undulata | reverse complement strand
GCGGAGAGCATCTGGGCATAAGTCTGCGATCGCGGAGGCAAACTTGCGATCGCAGAGAATAACCAATTGTTTCCCCCAATTAAGTCTATGCGATCGAGAACCAAAAGCTGCGATCGCAGTGAAGGAAACACCAGACACCAGAAGTCTACAACATCACACCAGATTTTCTAACTCTAGTTGTATTTATTTAATCAGTATCTACAATATGTAATTGAAACAAATACCACTTTAAGGTCTCCAAAAACATATCATCCTTACAACACATTGAAGTACAAATTTTTATCCTAAGATATATACATACATCAAGAACCAAAAGTAGAATATTATCAAAATAATATAATGTAACAATTGAGAATATAAAATTTACCATATATGCTATCTTTGAGGACCCCAACAACATGATGATTCTCATTATCAACATGAACCATATAGAATACATAATTTAAAAAAAGACTGGAAAACTATTGCAAAAATTAATGACCGCATAATTTGAATTACCAACAAAACTTATAATTAATTTAATAAAAGATTGCTCGGGGTAAATACCTGAGTGATACAAAAATTGTCCAAAAAGAAAAGTGTATATATTACATTTATTCAGTTGAATCTAAACACGAGTTTTTTTTTATAAAGCCATTAATGTGGCAGAAATCCTTCAAACATTGAGATTATTAGTATCCCAAAAGGCATCAATCATTTGAGTTTGAAGAAAACTTTCAATGGCATTGCAGCTATGGAAAAAGATGATATCCGCTTAGTTCCTTGAAAATTCAAGTGTATAAACAAATATTTAAGTCGCGACTTCGGAATTGGTCTTCTACACTATGTAGAATTTATATTCCGAAGTGCAGTAATATAGGGACTTGTTAGTCTCCTTGTCTAACCAAAGACATACTTTTATGTTTTTGGACATTAATTTTGAAGACATAAGTTATATATAAAGGGTATAAAAGTCGATTAATATCTTAAGGATATTTTAGTCGTTCAATATTTAGTGTGAAATATTCGTGCTTTTATAATAATATAGATAGATAGATAGATGAACATGCATATAATTCACATAGTAAATAATACAGAAATAAAATATAAAAGGCCCTATAATTTTATCTCAAAAATAGACTACTAATAGCATAATGCGTAAGTCATTAACTCGAGTCCGATAAAAAGCTCTACTTCAACAATGGTGGACATTGCCTTCGTAGGTCGCGTATGCGACTAAAATTAAGGTTAGAAACTTTTATATCACGTCCTGATGGTCGGCTATAATCTTGTGTTTTAGGTGCTTATCGCACCTTAATTTACTACACTTTAATTGAATTGAGCTTTAACCTACTACAAACATTTAGACTCAAAAGATAACAAATGGATTGATGTTTTATTCGTCAATGCCACACAAGAGGGGGGTGATTTGTGTGGTGTCCAGTTTTCGCGTGTAGTAGTTATAGAACGACCATGTTCTTCTATGTGTTCCAACTCCTACAGTTTGCGGAATAACAATTGCAGAAATAAAATAACACAACAATTTTACGTGGAAAATACCTGGCTCAAAAGGTGAAAAAATCACGACCTACTTCCCAGTAGGATTTTTTCAAACTCTTCACTAAGTCAATGAGCCAAACAACATTTATAAAATAAACTCTTTCGTAAACCTAAGGACTAACACTAATCCCCTTGTGGCAAACTAGCCTCTAGCTAATTGCGACAAGCTCCAAGTTAACTCTAACTTGAATACTCAGTACCTATTACAATTGCTTCTAGATAAAGATACAATTTGTAATCACCTACTACAAACAACTAGACTCAAAAGATAACAGATAGAACTGGTTCTTCGAGCTGGTTCAAGTAGCTTTTGAGTCGCACAAGAATTCTCAGACGAACTGCTTGCAAAATAGCTTTGATAATTTTGCTCTCAATTCTTGTTTCACTTTTATGTTTGTGCACACTTGTTCAATAGGAAACACTTGACAATATATAGGATCAGTAGTTAAGGAGATGTAGCAGAATTCTGATGCAACTCTTTCTTGGTGGAAGAGTTTTGATGCAACTCAACTTCCTAGATCCTCCTCTATCTTGATTTTGTCCTTCCTGAATAAGAAGTCCATCTCCCTATCAATTTGCAACCTTTTCGATCAGGAGATATCTTCTCAATTCGGTGATTATATTTATCTCCTGTGTGTGATATCTTCACGTGCCATTTATTCTGCATGTCTATGTCTTCAATGATGGACCTGGTTCAACTCTGAGTACATTTGTCATTCTTCAAAATCATTCAACTTCTTGATCCAACAAATTCCCCTTTTTTGATGATGACAAACTCTGTGCTTAAACCTGTAAATACTTTAATCCAACATTGACACTTTTTATAGCATTAAGCATTTATCATAGAGAACCAGCTTCATTAGGTTATAAATATCACAATTTTTCAATATAGCACATCTTCCCCCTTTTGGCATCATCGAAAAGTTGCAAAGTGTTAGAATTACCAGATCTATAATAATTACTCATGGACATTGAGGCAACTGCAGGTGCAAACATGAATTAATCATCAAAAGTAAACCAAAAATGCAGGTTATTAAAGAAACTGAGATAAAATTAAGATCAGAAACAACACAATTCATTGATTAGATCATAGTTCATTCACCAAACACAAAGAGAAATAAAAATAGTCACAACCATGAGAAAAAGACAAAAAGAGACAAAACAAATCCCGAACTGGGTCGTAGAGGGTTTAGGGACGGCACTAGACACCTAAGGCTGGGAAGGGGTGGAGGTTGGGTTCTTTGCTTGAAGAAGAGAAAGCATCTGTTGAAGAATCCCCCCATTCTTTTCTTTTTCATTTGCTAGTTCAGCTTTAAGCGCATCCCGCTCAGCCTCAACCTCTGTAAGGCGGGTCTTTCATCGAAGGATCTCAGCATCCTTAACCCCACCTTCATGCGCAAGCGGCCTGAACTTGCTATTCACAGGCATTTTTCTTGATGAACTAGGTTCATCATCAGGAACATCCATAGCATAGTCGCAAGTCAGAAGCGTGGTCTTCCCAAAGTGATCCTTGGCAGTGGCCATTTTTGCCTTCTTCACAGGAATTTTGAGGTGAGCAAGCACAGTCGTAAGGATGAACCCATATGGTATAGCATGTGCCTTGGAGACATTCACCACCATGTACAGTAATTGAATTATGAAAGAGGGCCAAATAATCTGCCGGCCACTGTCCAGACATTCCATGAGAGTGAGATCCATGTAGTTTGCAATATCACTTCTCTCTTTCCTGGGCAGTATGTACTTGTTGACAAACTCAAAGATCAGTTTGTGCTGTGGCTTCATCTCGCTTTTGAACACAACCCTTGGTTCCATCTCGTTCTCATTTTCACTAAACCTCCTAGTGATTTGGAGGGATGAAGGGAGTCCATCCAAGCTTGGCCACCTCTGCCTAGTATAGTCATCGTATCCCTCAGAGGGAATCCCAAGTATCTCGCCCAGCTCATTGGCATCAAAGGAGATATTAACCCCCTTTACCTGACTTGAAACCCTTCCATCCTTGACCTATGCATTTGCCATAAATTCAACAATTTCATTTCTTGCTAGCCTTCCATCAAGATGAAGGACCAGGTCCTTCCAGCCCTGCACATCCAGAGTATCCACAAGGTAGATCATGCTTGATTCTTCAAGATCCCTTAACCGCCTTCCTTTCAGTATTGTACGCTTCCCATACTTTGTTAATTTGTCTGTCTCCCCACCAGACTCCTCTGCTTCTTCACCACTCCACTCAGTATCATCATCATCAAATTGAACCTTCTTGATTTAGACCTAGTTCGCTTGGCTATAGTTGAAGGTGTAGCAGACATAGATACTGACTTCTTGGAAGAAATCTTGGCCTTCTTTGGTTTAGGAGTCTCAGTCTCAACCTGTGCCAGTTGTTCCGCTTAATGGACCAGGTCCATCTCCTCGACATCAACAGCCTCAGCAGGCTCACCCACTTTCGCCTTCCCCTTAGCAGCTTTCTTTCTCTTACTTTCCCTCAGAGCTTTCTGCAACTCCTCTTCACTCTGCCTAATTGCACTTCTTGTAGTATGACCTCTAGGAATTGGAGTATCAACAGATGAAATGGCTTTTCTTTTCTTGCTTGCCACAGGAGGATCAACTTTCTTGGCCCTGGGGGTTCTTTTCTTTTGGGTTTGTAACTCTCCCATAATTTTCTCATCAGTTCTGCCAAAGTTTCCTCAATAGATGAACCAGGTTCATCGTTTGCATGTTGTAGATTCTCCAGCCTTTCTACAGCTTCTCCAGAGTTGCTTCCCCCTAAATCCTTGGAACCTTCTTCCATCACCACTGGGGCAGGTCCGCAGATTGCCAATGGAGTAACTTCCTCCCCTGTTCCCCTCACTGAACTTCTTTCTCCCTCTCTCTCAATTTGTTGCCTACTATTAATTTTACCACTTCTTATTCTCCTATCAGGAATTTTCACATCTACTACGGACCCAATTAACACAAACCTATTTTCAGAAATGACAGGATCAGACCTAATTTCAGATGTTATCTGTTCAGGGTCAAGAGAGCCAGTTTCTTCCCCCTCATTTGCAGACTTGAAAGAGTCACTGGAATTTTCAGATTCTTGGGCCTGGCTCTCTTGAAGCTTGGCATTCAATTTACGAGCAAGGGATCTAGAAGACACAGTCTTTCTGGCAAGCATTTTCATTCGCCTTTGCCTGAGTTCTGTAGTAGGGCTTGGTGGTATAACATGGGCGATTGGGGGAGAAGGAGTGAGTGCTGGAACGGGGTTGTTTTGAGGGGTGGAAGAACTTGATTGAGATAGGGTGGAAGAACTTTGTTGAGATGGAGTGGGAGAGTTTGAACCAGTATCTTCAAGCGTGATACTGTATTCTGGAGTGGTTGAGGAGGACGTAGCAGGAGGTGGTGTGGAAGACATGGTTATGAATTTTGGAGATTGAAAGACTTAGATCAAGTTGTTTGAACAGAAAGATGAACTTGTTTCGATGGTTATGCCTTTTGGAAGAAAAAAAAGTGAAGAATTAGAGAGGTGATGATGATCTTTTTAAAGGGGTGGTTAATAAATGTACAATAGGTGTTATTCTTGATCAAGTGGGAGTCTAATCGTCTCAGGAGTGTCAGTGATAAGTGATTGTTATGACTCCCCTATAATCTAGGCTAATTAAAATTGATTGGACTCTTTGGAACATGTTCATTTTGGGATAAGTAATGAGATTTTGAAATAGGCTTATTATGGATAGAGTCCTGCTCATGAGTAACTATAGTTATTTCAATATGTGTATAGTGATGAGCACGTACCTTTTCAGTCAGATGAACCAGCAACAATGAACCGGGTTCATCGTGTTAGAGTCTCTTGATTTGGCCTCAATTTACAAAAATAGAAAAATATCATTATCAACCAAAGAGTCATATTAACACATGGCAAGAGAGTAGGGCAATTAAGACATGAAACTGAGCAATGATTATTCTGATTATTTACACATTTCAGAGATTCTAGCCAAAAAATAATTTTTTTTTGTTTTGAATTGGTTCAATTAGGTGATCTTACTCATTCCTAATTCTAACATGTTTCTCTCAAAATGCTCCCTAATTAATGATTTAGTAAAGATGTCAGCAATTTGTTTGTCAGTAGCACAGAATTCAATTGATATCATTCCCTTCTCATAGTTATCTCTTAGGAAATGGTGTCTAACATCTGTGTGCTTGGTTCTTTATGATGAACTGGGTTCTTTGTCATACTAATAGCACTAGTTTTATCACAAAAGATAGGAATTCATCCAACCTCTATACCAAAATCCATCAGTTGTTGCTTAATCCATAGCAACTGAGCACAATATGAGGCTGCAGCCACGTACTCAGCCTCAGCAGTAGAAAGAGCTACTGAATTCTTTTTCTTGGTGGCCCAAGACACAATGCAGGAGCCCAAACAATGTGCCATACCTGAGGTGCTCTTTCTGTCTACCAAGAAGCCAACATAGTCTGAATCACCATATCCCACAAGATCAAAATTACTACCTTTAGGATACCAAAGGCATAGGTCAGTGGTTCCTTTCAGAATTCTTTTCACTGCAGTTAAATGGGACTCCTTGGGATTAGCCTGAAATCTTGCACAAATCCCTACGTTGAAAACAATATCAGGTCTACTGGAAGTAAGATATAATAAAGACCCAATCATCCCTCTGTACAACTTTTGATCAACAGATGAACCAGGTTCATCTACATCTAACTTTGTGGTTGTTGCAATGGGAGTGTCAATTTTTTTTGAGTCTTCCATTTTGAATCTTTTGAGCAACTCTTTCACATATTTTTGCTGATGGGTCATAGTTTTATTTGAGTTTTGTTTAATTTATAAGCCTAAAAAGAAATTAAGCTCACCCATCATGCTCATCTCAAATTCACTCCCCATTAATTTAGCAAATTCCTTACTTAATTTTTCAGAAGTTGCCTCAAATATTATGTCATCTACATAAATTTGTACTACCAGGAGATCCATATCTTTTTTCCTTCAAGAACAAGGTGCTATCAGTTTTACCACTTTTGTAGTCATGTTCTAGCAGAATTTAGATAGCCGTTCATACCATGCTCTTGGTGCTTGCTTGAGTCCACACAAAGCCTTGTCAAGTTTGTACACATGGTCAGGAGTTTCTTTGCTTTCAAATCCTGGAGGCTGCTTGACAAATACTTCCTCTTTTAGGTAACCATTCAGGAAAGCACTCTTGACATCCATTTGGTGGAGAGTAAATTCCATGTAAGCTGCAAATGCTATGAGGAGCCTGATTGCCTCCAAACTTGCCACAGGAGCAAAAGTTTCATCATAGTCTATGCCCTCTTCTTGACTATATCCATGGACTACCAGTCTGGCCTTGTTTCTTGTAACTGTTCCATCTTCATCAAGTTTGTTTCTGAAGACCCACTTTGTGCCAATCACTGATCTATCTAGTGGTCTGGGTACCAGATGCCAAACTTGACTTATTTCAAATTGATTTAGTTCTTCTTCCATGGCATTTACCTAGTCAGCATCCTGTAAGGCTTCAACAACATTCTTTGGTTCGATTAAGGATAAGAAGGCATCAAAAGCACACAAATGTTTCAAAGAGGATCTGGTTTTGATTCCAGATGTTAAATCAGTTATGATGTTCTCAATGGGGTGAGGACTCTGATATCTGTGTGGTTTTAACACCAATTGTTCACAACTTGATGCTCCCATAGTGCCTTGTTGCTGTGGAACATGATCAGGGGCAAATTCCAATGAGGTTTGTTGTTGGGTTCCCCCTGTAAGGTTGCTTAGGGTAGATGGACCTGGTCTATCACCTTCTACTTCTTCCATGGTTTCTCCAATTTGATCAGTGTTTCTGATCAGCCCAATTTCCTCATCTTCCTGTTCCTGTCTCTCAGAAAGAATGTTAGTTTCATCGAAAACAACATGCACACTCTCTTATACACACATAGTTCTTTTATTATATATCTTATAAGCCTTACTATGTGATGAATATCCCAAGAATACTCCCTCATCACTTCTGGTATCAAACTTACCTAGAGAGTCCTTGCCATTGTTGTGCACAAAGCACTTGCAACCAAAATCCCTAAGATGCGATATATTGGGCTTTCTCCCTTTAAGTAACTCATAGGGAGTTTTCTCTACAAGTGGCCTGGTCATGCACCTATTTATGATGTAGCATGCAGTGTTTATTGATTCTGCCCAGAAGCTATGAGGTAGTTTGCTAGAAAGAAGCATGGTTCTAGCCATATCTTCAAGAGTTCTATTCTTTCTTTCAACAACTCCATTTTGTTGTGGAGTTCTAAGGGAAGAAAAGTTATGGTTTATGCCATGTTCATCACAAAATTCAACAAACTTTGAATTTTCAAATTCAGTGCCATGATCGGATCTTATTGATGCAAGTTGATTTCCTAACTGTTTTTGAGTTCTTCTAACAAATGAAGTAAACATATCAAATGCTTCATCTTTAGATGTCAGAAACAAAGTCCAGGTAAATCTAGAGTAGTCATCAACAAGCACCATTACATATTTCTTACCACCTCTGCTCAAGGTTCTCATGGGATCGCATAGATCCATATGAACCAGTTCCAACGTCCTGGTAGTACTTATCATTTTCTTGATTTTGAACGAGGATCTTACCTGCTTCCCCCTTGCACAAGCCTCACAAACTTTGTCTTCCCTGAACTTAATGTTAGGGAGACGTATCACTAGGTCCTTGGAGACTAGTCTGTTAAGCTGATTTAGACTTGCATGTCCAAGTCTTTTGTGCCAAAGGAGGGGATCACTGTCCAACACACTTAAACAAGTTAGTTCTTTTTCTGATAGTGTGGACAAGTATATGACATAGATGTTATTCATTCTTTTTCCTTGCAAAACAATCTTGTCAATGATAAGATTAATCACAAAACATTTAGTAGAAGTGAATGAAACCATGTTACCTCTGTCACACATTTGTGATACACTGATCAGGCTATATTTCAATCCATCTATCAAGTACACATTCTCAATGGAATGTGTGTCATCCTTACCTACCTTACCAACCCCAATAATTTCACCTTTCTTCCCATTTCCAAAGGAGACATTTCCTCCTTTGAGGTTTTCAAGTGAAATGAACTGTTCCTTGTTCCCTGTCATGTGTTTTGAGCAGCCGTTATCCAAGTACCATATTTGACTGCTTCTTCTCACTTGAACCTAAAAAAAGAAAATAAAGGGTTAGTCTTAGGGACCCAAACTAGTTTGGGTCCTTTTCTATGAGAGAAAGGATGAATTAAGCTTTTTCTGTCCTAATTTGACAGCCAATTTTTCTTTCGAACAAAACTTTCATTCTTTCGACTGGCCTGCTCTTTTGCATTGCATTAAATATTGTAGTGACCAGTCTTACCACAGTGGGTGAAAATTCTGTTCTCAGGAAGAGTGAGGTACTTACTTTTGGGATCCCATTTGGGCAGTTGACTCCCAAAACCAAGTCCTCTTCTGTTGCTATTGTGGTTTTCTTGAAGCCATGTCAAGGCATCAGAAGATTTATTCCATTTGCATGTTCGATCTAATTCATGTTTGACCTTACTAAGTTCATCTTTTAGCACTCTTATCTGTTCATCTTTATTGTACAACTTATCCTTTAGTTTACCTACATTTTCTTCTAACATGAGTTGAGAGTTGTCAGCTGTCTTCTTGCTAGTTCCTAGTTTCAGTTTTAAACTTTCAGATGTTAACTCTAGGACCTTAGTTTCAAGTGGATGAACCTGGTTCTTCGAGGCAGTGTTTTCATTTTCAGATTCACTTACTCTGAGTTTCAGGTTCTTACACTTTGCCTTTAACCTTACACACTCCTTAGACAACTGCTCCTTTTCTTTGTTTATTTCTTCAGAATCATCCATGAAATCAAGTAGCAACTCAGAGAGTTTTTCTTTAGATAGGAATTTAATTTTGTTTTTGAGATGGGATATACTTACCTCTGGTTCTTCACATGATTCCTCATCTGATTCACCAATTGCCATAAGTACTTATTCCTCTCCATCTCCATCTTCTGAT
Source organism: Nicotiana undulata (assembly GCA_005239495.1). Classification (NCBI taxonomy): domain Eukaryota; kingdom Viridiplantae; phylum Streptophyta; class Magnoliopsida; order Solanales; family Solanaceae; genus Nicotiana; species Nicotiana undulata. Next base: position 26,592 of record ML260432.1, on the reverse strand, counting down.
TCTTCATCTGAGCTTTCTCCCCAAGCAGCAACCATATCTTTCGTTGTGGTCTTCTTGGGATGAACCGGTTCCTTCTTCCGTTCCTTTCTTCATATATTTCCCTTTTTCCATTCCACTTCCCACTGAGGACAATTCTTGATGTGATGGTCAATTTTTTCACATTTGTAGCATCCCTCGTTAGTTGGCTTCTCTGGAGCTTTTGCTTTGTTGTAGTTTCCACCTCTTGAGATGCCCTTTTTTCTTATGAGATAGTTTCTGAATTCCTTGGTGATCATGTACATCTCATCTTCCTCCAGATCTGCTCCCTCAATGATTCTTAATGCCATACTTCTTTCCTTCTTAGGAGCATCCATTTTCATTGTCTTCCTTCTGAGTTCGTAAGCAGTGAGATTTCCCATTAGCTCATCCAACCTGAGGGTTTCCATGTTCTTGGATTCCTGGATAGCTGTGATCTTGCTTTCCCAAGAGATTGGAAAAACACTTGTCAAAATTTTTTCAACCCTGTCTTCTTCAAGGATCACCCTTCCAAGAGACTTAAGTTCATTTGTCAGTGTAGTGAACCTTGTATACATCTCTTGGATGGTCTCTCCTTCCTTCATAGTGAAATTATCATATTGAGAATATAGTAGAGTTCCTCTTGACCTTTTCACTTGAGGTGTTCCTTCATGAGCCACTTGCAGTGTATCCCAAATTTCTTTGGCAGTGGTGCAACTTTGAATTCTTCTATACTCGTCTGGACCAAGTCCACACGCTAGCCACTTCTTGGCCTTAGCATTTTTCTCCCATTTTCTTAAGTCTTCAGCAGTGCAATTAGCTCTTGTCTTTGGCACGTCTATTCCTTCAGCAGTCTTTTTCATGGTAGCCAAAAGACCATTAACAACTATGTCCCATACTTCATAGTCTTCCCCAATTAAGTGATCTTTCATCATGTTCTTCCACCAGGAGTAGTACATGCCGTTGAAGAGTAGTGGCCTAGAAGTTGATTGTCCTTCCCAGTTCCCAGGTGGTGTACTCATTTTGATATTTTCCTAAGGTGTTAACCTCTTCAAGGATAACCCGCTCTGATACCAATTGATGTTTTATACGTCAATGCCACACAAGAGGGGGGCTGATTTGTGTGGTGTCCAATTTTTACGTGCAGTAGTTATAGAAAGACCAGGTTCTTCTATGTGTTCCAACTCCTACAGTATGCGGAATAATAATTGCAGAAATAAAAGAACACATCAATTTTACGTGGAAAACACCTGGCTCCAAAGGTGAAAAAGCCACGACCTACTTCCCAGTAGGATTTTCCCAAACTCTTCACTAAGTCAATGAGAAAAACAACATTTACAAAAGAAATTCTTTTGTAAACCTAAGGACTAACACTAATCCCCTTGTGGCAAACTAGCCTCTAGCTAACTGCGACAAGCTCCAAGTTAACTCTAATTTGAATACTCAGTACCTATTACAATTGCTTCTAGATAAAGTTGAAAGACACAGTTTATAATCACCTACTACAAACATCTATACTCAAAAGATAACAGATGGAACAGGTTCTTCGAGCTGGTTCAAGTAGCTTTTGAGTCGCACATGAATTCTCACACGAACTGCTTGCAAAATAGCTTTGGTAATTTTGCTCTCAATTCTTGTTTCACTTTTATGTTTGTGCGCACTTGTTCAACAGGAACACTTGACAATATATAGGATCAGTAGTTAAGGAGATGTAGTAGAATTCTGATGCAAGTCAACTTCCTAGATCCTCCTCTATCTTGATTTTGTCCTTCCTTAATAAGAAGTACATCTCCCTATCAATTTGCAACCTTTTCGATCAGGAGATATCTTCTCAATTCAGTGATTGTGTTTATCTCCTGTGTGTGATCTCTTCACGTGCCATTTATTCTGCATGTCTATGTCTTCAATGATGGACCTAGTTCAACTCTGAGTACATTTGTCATTCTTCAAAACCATTCAGCTTCTTGATCCAACAATAATGAACATGCACATAATCCACATAGTAAATAATACAGAAATCAAATATAAAAGCCCTTTAATTTTATCTCAAAAAATAGACTACTAACAGCATAATACATAAGTCATCAGCTCGAGTCCGATAAAAAGCTCTACTTCAACAATGGTGGACATTGCCTTCGTAGGTCGCGTATGCGACTAAAATTAAGGTTAGAAACTTTTATATCATGTCCTGATGGTCGGCTATAATCTTGTGTTTTAGTTTCTTATCACACCTTAATTTACTGCACTTTAATTGAATTGAGCTTTAACCACTAGTGTTTTGCACTAATTATATATTTTATGCCTTGTAGGAGTATTCTGAGCTATATAGATGTTACTGAATAAATTCAAGCTATTCTGGAGCTTTGAAGTCTGAGTTAAAGCCCAAGGATTAAGTTGGGGTCGAGTTCGGGGATCACGGATGATAGTGTATTTTAAGAACGAAACAAAGAATCGAGCAAGCATACTGCGTATTGTCCAGTAAAATGCACATAACGTTTCGATCAGAAATCCGTTTGGGCTCCACAATATATTATTGGAAAGCTATTTAAAAGGGCTACAACTTTCATGTTTTGAAATTTCCCTAATTCCCAACTGATACCTCCAAGGTGCGCAATCGCGCGCTGGGCGCGCATTGGAGGCAGAACAGTGTGGAAAATGCGCGGCCAAGTGCGCGAGCAAGTCCCCAGGAGCGCGGACGCACACGTACTGTCCGGAAAAAGTGTCCTATTTTGCGTAGGAGAAGGTGTATTTGTTTGGGCCCGTCCCTACTTAGTATATATACATGAAAATGGTATTTTGAGAAATTTTGACATAATTTAAACTTAAGGAAGCTAAGGAGAAGAGGGAGAAGCAAGAGCACAAGGATTTCACCATTCATCATCACTCAAGACAAGGGTTTGGATGTTTTATGTTTTCCTTTGTCTTAAACTTAATTGTGATGAATTTCTCCATATCCATGGAGTAATTCTTCCTTAGGAATTGATGGATTTGGTGTTTCGAGAATTGTTTGTGGATGTTAATTCTAGTTTTATGTATTGAATTGCTTTGGGTGTTTTAATTGTTGCATATATATTCACTCGATTATGTAATCAAAAGAGGCATAATTTATGATGTTTTTCATTATCTTATTGGTTGAATTCATTGATTCTTATTAGTAATCGAAAGAGGCTAGTTGAATTAATGTTTAGACCTAGTTAGGAGGATAATCTAAAGAGGTTCTCTTAAGGATCAATCCACTACGAATTCTTGTGTATCTTCACTGAGCTTAACTTAGTTTATTGTGAGGTTGAGACTTAATCAAGAAAGGAGTTTCTACTGAACGTTTGAACTATAATTGAGTGAATTCGAGAGACTCACTTGAACCTTAGAAGTGAATCAACTAGAGTTAGTTCCTAAACAAGTATCTTACACATATCCAATCAACCCCTATTTTCTCACATTGATATCTTCTTGCTTACTCTTGTTGCAGTTGTCATTAGCCAATAGTTTAGACTTTTAGTTAAATTTTAGTTTAATAACAAAAATCTCAATTGTTGGTCATCTTGAATAGCATTCAAGCTATAATCTACGCAAACACTATTTAAATCCAATCCTTGTGGATACGATATTTTCTATACTATATTGGACTAGTGAGCCTAAGTTTATATGCTGGTACTACGCTCGTCAAATTTTGGCGTCATTGTCGTGGATTGTCAATCAATAGCGTTGGAAATGGTTTGTAGTGATAATTCAAGAATTTTTCTTTTTATTTTATTTTCTTGTTTTACGTTCGGTTTTCCTTAACTGTGCGCAGGCTACAGGTTAGATTAGTGCATGACTCGATCCTCTAGGAAGCAAATGCTACCTTACGATCCAAAAATTGAGAAGCAGCTGCGACAACTGAGGAAAGAATAAATCTCCCCGCAAATACAGAGAAGGTTAGGCAATCCTCAACCAAAGAAGTTATGGCGGGAGATGAGGATAATGTTGATTTGGCTGCAATAGAGGCAGTCCAACAAAGAGAAAAAGCTGCACGGGATGCGGAGGAGGCGGCTCGAAGAATTGCACAAAATTGACATGTGGGTGCAGACCAATTCGGTAATATAGCTCCCGATTCAGGGAGACCACTTGGCGATTATGTGAGACCGGTCTACAAACAAGGCTTATCGAGTGTGAGACTATCTCCTTTTGCATCTAATAATTTTGAGTTAACGCAGGGATTACTTCAAACCCTTCAAAAAAGTTGTGTCTTCAGAGGAAAGATGAACGAAGATCCAAACAATCATCTGATGGACTTCGGGGATATTATGAACACCTTCCAATATAATGGCGTGTCACAAGATGCAGTCTACTTAAGGGCATTCCCCTTCACTCTCAAAGACGATGCAAAGCATTGGCTTCAAAGTTTTCCTAATGGATCGATTAGAAAATGGGATGAGATGACCAGAAAATTTCTTCACAAATATTTCTCATCAGCGAAGACGGGCAAGTTTAGAAGGGAGATTCATAACTTTTTTTAGAACGAGACTGAAATTGTAGTTGAAGCTTGGGAGAGGTTCAAAGAGATGGTGCGTAAGTGTCAGCATAGTGGAATAGAACTCTGGATGAAACTCCAGGATTTTTGGGATGGATTGACACCAACTTCACGCAGAACATTGAGCAATGCAATTGGAGGTCCGTTGATAAAAAAGACTCTAGTGGAGATCGTCACAATTCTAGATGAGATGTTTGAGGATGCAAATAAGTGCCCTCTGAAGTTGCTGAAAGAAGAACAACAACAGGCGTTCACCAAGTTGACACTACCACACCTGTGCACGTACAACTTGATGCCATGGCAAAGGAAATAAGGAAGCTAACTTTAGCTTCAATACATAGTGAGCCCCCTGCAACATATGACATATGTGGAAGAGGACACCCTACTTATGAGTGTCAAGCCTTGATCAAGGAAGTTAATGATGTTGGTAATTACAACACCAATGCAATGGGTCAGAAGCACCCCTGTTTTTCACGGAGTTAACCTGGGGGTAAAGCAAATGCATGGAAACAGAACAATCCCAAATTTCAAGGAAAAAGAGCTCCTGGTTATGTGAATCAGTAGAGGCCGCAGTTTTAGCCTCAACGGCCAATTCAGTCGGGGTTAGAAGATCTAATGAAATCATTCATTGTTAAGACAGATAAGTAGTTAGATGCTGATGGTGCAGCTATAAAAGAACTGCAGACATGTTTGCATAACTTGGAGAGACAAGTGGGACAAATTGCAACTATATTATCTAAGAGAATCCTAGGTACTCTGCCAGCTGATACTGAAAAGAAACCCAAAGAAATGGTAAATGATGTGACCTTGAGAAGTTCTCTCACAAATGCCAGCTTACGCCAAATTCTTGGGTTTCTTTTCAGTATCAGCTGGCAGAGTACCTAGGATTCTCTTAGATAATATAGTTGCAATTTGTCCCACTTGTCTCTCCACAAAAGTGTGGAGATCCAGGGAGTTCTACTATACCTTACTCTTTAGGAACTCTTAACTTTAATAAATCTTTATGTGATTATGGTGCTTTAATTAGTCTAATGTCGTTGTCTATTTACAGGAAATTGGAGAAGGAGATTGGAGAAATAAGGTCGGTGCCAATATCTTTTCAGCTGGCACACCAAACGAGTATAACACTCGAGGGGATAGTAAAAGATGTTTTGGTGCAGGTGGATAAATTCGTATTTCCTGTAGGATTCATAGTGGTGAATATGGAGGAGAACATGGAGGTCTTCCTTATCCTAATAAGACCATTTTTAGAAACGGGTAGAGATATACTGGATATATATGATAGAAAACTCATTCTTAGAGTGGGTGAGGAGACAATGATTTTTTAGATAAATGTAGCAACTGGAGTAAAAAAGGAGAAGTCAGTTGCAAGTGTTGAGTGGAAGGTGAAGAGTTAAAAAGAGAAGGCTCCAGTGATGGATAAAGAAAAGTGTGGGGTGTACCCCAAGAAGGCAGAGAAGAAGTTGTCTGCATGGATGTGTACGCTAGTTCGGGCGAGAAGATCGGAACCCGACTTTTATTCAGACCCCGACTAGAGGTTCAGGGAAGTTTCCTCTACCTTATGCTTTTTAATTGTGTGTCATGGGGACATGTTACAACTTAAAGTGTGGTGTGGGGAATATGTTGTATGTATATTAAGTTGGTTAGTTTTTTTTCCGGTTAGTTGTAGTAGTTTGATAGAAAAATATTGAAAATCCATAAAACAATTTAAATTTTAGACTTTTCCCGACGATGGATATCATTCGACGGGTTTCTTGAGGGATTAAAGTCGAAAGAAAAAAGACCAAAAAGATTTTCTTTTATAGTTAGTGTATTTATTCCCCCTTGATTTTTCTTTGTGACGCGATTCTTTTCCAAGGGTTTTGTTTGAACCGAGTGTAGTTCATTTTTGTTTTGTTAGGTGTAGGAAAACTTGTGCTATGATTTGAAATGAAATCAATATCTCGTGACTTTAGCATGCCTTGAGAATAGTGAGTGCTTTGATGTGACGCTTACGATCAGTTCTTGACTCTTGTATAAGTGCCTTAAATCGTATGATCTTAACTTTGCTTAACTTCTTTGAATAGAGTGTTATGATGATCCAATCTTGAGTGAGCTATGTGTCATGTGTGTGTGAGGTTTTGGTGTATTCTGTGCATTGCATTTGATGTTTAGGACTTGCCCCGTGTGTTTGCAAAGCGAAATAGTAGTTTTGTTCAGTCTTGAAAGTGATTAAATGTTTCTTTGTTGAGCTAGCTATATAGTTTACCCACCAACTTGTTATGTATAGTAGTTAACCATGTTGAGCCTGTAATCCTGTTTCTTTGGCAATCACATTACAAGCCTTACTCATTTGTTTGAATTGACCATTTATTTGAACCAATTCCCTCTAGTGAGCACTTGAAATTATTATGAACTTTGTAAAAGTTGAAGTGTGGAGGTGGTTGGTTTGGCTTTTGAGTGGAACTAATGAAATAAGAAAAAAGGTGCACTGGTTTTGAAAAATAAGAGCCACTTGGATTGAGAAAAAAGAAGAAAAAATTGATTAATTTTATGATTGTGAAAATTGTTCATTGATTAGTGGTGACTCTTGGTGTATTTGTGTTTAAAGAAGTTGGGAGTTAATGTGAATTGATGTGAAGGTGGAGTATGATTTGACATAAGTGTGGAGTTTTGAACAATGAATGTATGTATTGAAGTGTTTAGGGAGGTATAGTCACTCGTATATCTAAATGTATCATAATTGTCCCGCAACTTACATTACAACCAATTAAAGTCCTACTTGATCCTCGACTGAATGAACTGAATTAGTAGAGTAGTACACTACGGGAAAGCCTATGGGTCATCTTTTGTGTCATATGAATGTTGTTTCTGAGAGTGAGTGAATTCTTTATATCTTGAAGTCCTAATTGTTCTTAATTTTTATTGTGTCTGAAACTACTCTCTATTGTTGTGAGGGGAAAAGTAATGCTTGACATCTATGTTGGAGTAAGCGAGCGAGTGTAAATGACGTGTGGTACTTTTGAGTCAAATTTTGAGGTAAAGATGTTACACTATTGTGCTTAGTCTATTTTAAATAGTCTTGATATGATGAATTATGAGAGTTGTTTAAAAAGGTTGTGTCAATTGTAAAGTGTATTTTGATTGCTCGTCCTAAGCGCGGGTGTTGATGGTAGGCTATAATCCTATGTTTTAATTTCTTATCGCACCTTCATTTACTGCACTTTAATTGAATTGAGCTTTAATCGCTAGTGTTTTTGCACTAATTATATATTTTATGCCTTGTAGGAGTGATTCCGGGCTATGTAGATGTTACAGAATGAATTCAAGCTATTCTGGAGCTTGAAGTCTAAGTAAAAGCCCAAGGATTAAGTTGGGATCGATTTCAGGGATCAACGGATGATAGTGCATTTTAAGAACAAAACCAAGAATCGAGCAGGCATACTGCACACTGTCTAGTGAAATGCACATAACTTTTCGCTAGAAATCCATTAGGTCTCCACGATATATCGTTGAAAATCTATTTAAAAGGGATACAACTTTCATGTTTTACCTTTTCCCAACTGATACATCCCAGGTGCACAATCGCGCACTAGGCACACAATGGAGGCAGAACAGTGTGGAAAATGCGCGGCCAAGTGCGCGTCCGCGCACGTCCTTTCCGGGAAAAATGTCTTATTTCGCGTAGGAGAAGGTGTATTTGTTTGGGCCCGACCCTACTTGGTATATATATGTTGCACCCCATATTTTTGTACATGAAAGTACACTACAAGTAAATTGATATAAGATCGAAAATGAGATGTTACGTCCCGCATTTTCGTACGTAGAAGTTTTATCGTAAGTTAATCGACGTAAGTTCGGGAATGAGATTTATTTTGGGATTATAAGTATCACGCTTTTTTCAAACAAGGGATAAGTAAATTCGTGAATGTGAGAGGGTAAACAAATCGAAACAAATGAGTTTCGTCGAAGTTTGGCATTTTGGGATAAAATATGGCCCGAGCTAAAATATTTATGGATTAGTACCATACAAGGTATCATATGACCATGATAGTTAGGTACATAAAGTGTATTAAAAGTGAGTATCATTTTATGTAATTTGAGACAGTTCTTAAATTATACGAGTAATTGGTTAATTAACGAGTAACTGAACATTACTTAATTAATTAATAAATTAAGAGATAAGACTAACCAAAAAAAACGTGGCAGCTAGCCACATTCTTAAGCTATGACTCTTAGTCAATTTTCATTAGGTGGCAACCTAAAATACTAATTAAGAGACGCTTCATAATTTGAATACAAGACTTGTAAAGTAATGTGCTAAGTACACTTTGAACAAGGAGACTTCATATCAGAACCTTTTATATATTGAATTCAACACTTCATAACGTTCTATTAGCAATTCTTACAATCCAAGAACGTTAGCCATTCTTCATGTTTTCAACAAAAACGTGAATTCTTGCAACCAAAAGAAATCCAACGAGAATTATTAGCAACGTAAAATTTTACAGATCTAAAGTAGTACGGTGCAACCTTTTCCAAAAATGTCATACAAATTTTTCTCTACTCCGAGTATGTTAAGGCTAAGCTCTTTATTCATTTTGCATGATCTTGTAATTACATAAGTTGATAACGAGTCATAAAGAAAAATTCACATCCCAGAATTTACATATATTTTCCTAGTTTTGTAAGTTACAATATTCTCCTTATTGGAACTTCATATTAAATTGAGTATTTCATTCTTCCAGTCAAGAGAGAAGAGAGTCTATATATACAGTATTACAGTATTTTCATTACCATCGAGCTATAATCGATTGGCAGGCCCCTATTGAGCAACCTCTGATCAGATGGTAAGTTATATACCGAGCCTATTGTGGCCGAGCACCTATGAGCGAGCCCATTTGATCGAGATACAGAGCCTAGTATGGACGAGCGCCCATGAGCGAGCCTACTACGACAGAGCAGTTTTTCTTTTATATATATATATATATATATATATATACAGATCCTTATAGGGCCGGACAACTATTTTACTTACTATATTGAGAGAGTTGAGTCAGTATCAGCATGTAAGCATATCTTTAAATTATCTTTGACTCCTAGTTACTTTCAAATATTATATTATCAGCTCAGTTTCAGCTTTCAATATATTGCCTTACATACTCGGTACATTATTCCGTACTGACGTCCATTTTCTGGGGGCGCTGCATTACATGCGTGCAGGTTCAGACAGACAGACGGATAGACCTCCTTATTAAGTGTTGCCCGAGTTAAGCTTGATCGGTAAGCTCTATGCCTTTCGGAGTTGCCGGGTCTAGAACCTCATGTTCATCTTGTATATATTTGTACATATGCTATGAGTAGGTCGGGGAGTTGTTCCGATCACAGTATATCCATCAGTAGAGGCTTGTAGACTTATTCTGTCAGTTAGTGCAGTATGATGGGCTTGTAGGCCTTGTATGTATATTTGGTTGGTTTGTCAACTGTAGGTACGACGGCCTTGTCGGTCCGACTTTATATTGATATTTAGTCAGCATTCGCCGTTGTCTTGCAATGTGGACCATGTTCAAAGTATGACATCATATATTTAGAGTTCCTTAGTCGCAAGTTGGTACGCAAGGATAGGTGAGGCACCGGGTGCCGATCTCGCCCCCGGGTTCGGGTCGTGACAAAAGTAGTATCAGAGCAGTTTTGTCCTAGGGAATCTACAAGTCGTGTCTAGTAGAGTCTTGTTTATGGGTATGTCGTGCACCACACTTATAAGCAGGAGGCTACAGGGCATTTAGGACTGTCACTCTTTCTTCTTACTCTAGATCGTGTGGTAGAGTTCAGTTGTAAGAACTCAATTTCCTAAACTCTATCTTATTCATAATACGATGATGCCTACATCTAGAAAGATAGGTGGTAGGAGATTGAATGCGACTATGGAAGGGTTGAGTCAGAAGAACTCGATTTTTCATGATGCTTATGATAAGTAAATATAAGGTCTTCAGTAGATCATGTGTGTACTAAGACGTATAAGCATCTTGATAAGGAGCCTTAAGGCAAGAATATCTATCCACCTTAATGGTGAAAGACAATGAGAGATCCAGAAGATAAATACAAGTTTCAAGAAGCAAAAGAAGCAAGATGAAGAAGGGTACGAGGCACCCAGTTAATGAGGTTAACAATATTTACAACTCAGGCAGAGTAATATAAGCCTTTTGAGTTACCTTCAACCGTAATAGAAGTATGTACTATTGGCCACATCGATCTCAGTTATACCCTATAGGAGCTAATATATATGGTTTAAGAAAAGGACAGGATATTAGAATCCTGATGGGGTTCGAGTAACCCAAAATGGTGGATGGATTAGTAGAGTTAGTTGACATTTTCGAAGGATTGCGCAAACGTGGTAATGGATCTCCTTGTGAGACACCCAGATGGTGCGCTCTAAAATAGTACAACTAGATATGAGTACTACAAAGATAGGCACTGGAAGCCTGGAAAGGGTAAATAATATCTTAGTATGGCTCCCGTCCCTAGTTGAGAGAGAATGTTAGGCAAACCGAAGAGCCGGTGGATGGATCAAGGGGAGCTAAAAGCAAGAGAATGTCTTGTTAAAGTTTTCAGAATAAGGTGATAGACAGAGATGTTAGCAGGGAAATAAGAAGAGAGTTAATGAAGCATTATGAGTAAGATGTCAACATGGATGACAACGGTAGATCAAAACAAAAATGGCAGTATTATAGAGTCTATAGTCAAGGGAAGGAAAATACGAGAGGTGACAGACCTTGAGGCAACAAAAGAGTATAGGTGTCACATCCTCATTTCGAGAAATAAATTCGTTACTCTAACATGATTAACAGAAGGAAAAAGTTAGATCCCATAATAATAGAAATCAGTATGGGCAGGTGAACAAGATAAACTAAACATGAATTAAGGACTGAGTGATTTGATAATAGTCAGCATCATGAGAATTTCATATTACGTTCCGGCGATAATAGAATGGATAACAGAAGAAGATTCTGAGAAATTCAGAGAATGGTCATTCCGGAAAACGCTTCCCTAAATCAAGCAATGTGAGCAAAGTTAAGCTTAAAGGACTGTATGTGCCAATTATACTAAGTGTCACCCTCGCGAGCAAGGAATTTTGTTATCCTTGGTACAAAAGGATTACCGCAAGTCGAGTAAAAGTCATCGATGATGTGAAAGGACGCCAAATATGAAAAGGTAAAACATCTATAGGTAGATCGTCATAGCTCCAACTCTTAGTACTCCCCTAAAGGGGGGAATATGGAGTGATGTGGCATGAAGTCAGAATTAAGTGGTTCTAGTAATCATGGAATGGTAAAGAAAGAATGCGGTAAAAACAAAAAAGGAATGAGATTACACTTATTCACCTCCTACGTATATGCTACGATTCCAGAACATTATGCAAACACAACGTCAAGTAGAGGAAGTGAGACTTCCTGCTCGAGATGTTATTTACAAATAAGGAGCCAGTACGAGACGTAAGTTAAGACAAAGGAAATAACCCAAGAAAGATTACGCGGAATATTGTTACGAGAAAGGGACAACGATTAGTTAGTAATTGATTCAGGAAGAGCCTAGTTATGGATAGATAAGAGGATACAGACAAATCAATAGATCGTGCAAGATAAACAGAGTGAATCCCAACATGGGGAATTTAGTCTTGAAGATATGACATCGTGACCTTGAGAAATATTCAGATAGGAATTGGGGTAGTAAAGATATCGTATGAGTGTTATGGGAAGACAATCAAAACTTCAGTTCAGGAACAACCGTACAAAGCACATAAGTGTAGAGGTAAGTAACTAAGGAATTTTATAAGTGAGTACGAACATCAAGAATCCCATTGGGTATACGATATAATGAGCTCGCAACTTTACTAGAGCCAGAAGGTATCCCTAAGTACTACAACAAAAGATTTTCTAAGAAAATAAGGAAGAAGGCTCCAACCTAAGCTCAGTAACCTAAAGAGGGAATGGTCCTATACAACAGTCTCACAACGACATTGTATATACTCCATAATAAAGTGGCACCTACCATGGCTAATAAACGGGAAGTAAAATCAGAAGTGATATTCAAGATCATATGAGTGGTATGGAATTCCAACATGTGTGGGAACTGAGATAAGCTAAGGATGCACGCAACAAGGGGGCAGAAAGACCCGGAAGCGTTATGTCCTACATTTAAAGGAATCTGAGAAGGAATGAAAACAATTATTCGATTAATGATCCAGAGTTAGTTATGTTATGAACGCACTTAAGAGTTCGGAGTTTTACCCATGCAACATATATGTTGACAATCATACAGTCGTAGAACATTCCGGTATAAGTTAAAAGAAAGAATTGAGCCCAAGTCATAGACAAAATATTGAATTGTTAGAAGATCGTATCAAGGATATTCCATAGCATCCATGAAAGGCTAAAGTAATCACTAATACCAGGAGCCGCAGATCGGAAGATATATTAAGCCTACATGAAGCCTGATCAGAAGGAAGAAGAAACTAAAGAGTTATATCAACCAAGTAAATCGGGAGTCTGATTATTGGACCCAGAAATTTATAGGAATCGTGATTGAGAACATTGCAGGATCACCCTAATATCAGAGGAATAAGAGATATAATGAAGTAGCCATATTCTATAACGGATCTACGATAAAGCCAATTAGAAGAATACCAGCCTCATGAGAAGTTAGTATGAAGCTCCCACCGGATTGTGTATGCACCATAGGTGCAAGTATTATAATAGAGCTTCAAGTTATGGGTGTGAATTATACCTATGTGGAAGGGAGGTCATGAAAGATATAGAAGATACGATGCGAGATTTTAAAGTAAGTAAGGTAAAGGTGAAACACGTATGAAATACTCAAATGCAGAAGGTGGTGAATAGTCCATACTGCAGATAAAAGGCTAGAAGCGTGAGTATTCAGTACCCAGGAATGATAGCATCGTCGTCAGTAGCATATCTTCTAGCCTATGGTTTCTAGGTACCGAGAGATTTAGCCAAGAGAGTAAAGAAGAGTTAGAGACGATGTGATATCTCGCTTGATGTTCCAGAATAACACAAGGAAATCTATGATGCAATCAAGTTTTAGGAAGGTTGCGAGTAGTATAAATAGATATGTGTAGGTTGCAAGCTAATGTATGGTAGAGCGACAAAGTTTTAGGAAGAGAGGAGTAAGGATGAGAAAAGGCGAGTGAAAAGGTGGCAGAATGGTTAAATCCTCGGGATTAAGCTCATGAAAATAAGAGAGCTGATGGTTTCTCTAAATTATAGAAAGCTCAGTATAATCTGAATGAACTCAAAGGAGTCTAAGACTAGTAGCATTTAGAAGAGATGGAATGCTGCCCCGGTAGTACAATGAGGGTGTAATTGTGATAGATAAAGGATGACATTTGGGCCTTCGATTGAGTAATGATTTGAAAAGGATTTCATGAATTGTACGGGATTAAAATACCCATGTACATTAATAACATTGGGATGCTATAATCTACGGTTATTAAAGTACATTATCGCCCCTAAGTGGATCAGGAAAATCACTTCAAATATTCCTCGATACAACATACCCTCGTGGCAAGGTATGACGTAAGAAGTTTCAAGTTATCAGTGGTATATTATAGAGGTGAATCAACAATGAATGGATAAAAGTTATAAAGTATGAGATGATATTAGGCCGTCATTCTTAAGATAAACAACAATGTGAAGCATTAAACGACATAGATTTATACATATTGGACAAACAACAAAAGTAGCCTGGAGTTCGGTAGCAGACCTTAATGAATCGAAGTAAGAGATTTGGTATGATAAAACCCACTTAGATGTAGTAAAGATAACGACGCCCAGAGGGACAACTTGACATAATTTTGTATATGCTCACAAAATGAAGCCTAGAGATTGGCTAAAAGCTGGAGGAAATAGAAGAGAATAGTCATGCGCAGATAAAAAGTTAGAGTCGTAAAGGCTGCATGATAGAAGGTAGCAAGCGTTACAATATTAGAAGGATTCCGACTATAAGTCGTGGTGTGAGAAAGAGGCTTAAAGAGGGGAATGCCCTGGCCTTTGGGATTCATTCACAGAACAGTCGCCTAGATGGCAAGACGAGTACTAAAGTATTCGCAAGACCTATGGGTTATGAGAATGATAAGTGCATCAGTCAACATTCAAGGACGAATGTTCCAGGAGGGGGATGATGTTACACCCCATGTTTTCGTACATGAAAGTACGCCACAAGTAAATTGATATAAGATCATAAATACGTCTCGCATTTTCGTACGTTGAAGTTTCATCGTAAGTTAATCAACGTAAGTTCATGATGAGATTTATTTTGGGATTATAAGTATCACGGTATTTCAAACAAGGGATAAGTAAATTCGTGAATGTGAGAGGGTAAGCAAATCGAAAAAATGAGTTTCGTCGAAGTTTGGCACTTTGGGATAAAATACGGACCAAGCTAAAATACCTGGTATTTATGGACTAGTATCATACAAGCTACCATATGACCATGATAGTAAGGTATATAAAATATATTAAAAGTGAGTATCATTTTATGAAATTTGAGACAATTCTTAAATTATACAGGTAATTGGTTAATTATCGAGTAGCAGGACATTACCTAATTAATTAATAAATTAAGAGATAAAACTAACCCAAACGTGGCAGCTAGCCACATTCTTAAGCTATGACTCTTAGTCAATTTTCATTAGGTGTCAACCTAAAATACTAATTAAGAGACACTTCATAATTTGAATACAAGACTTGTAAAGTAATGTGCTAAGTACACTTTGAATAAGGAGACTTCATATCAGAACTTTTCATATATTGAATTCAACACTTCATAACGTTCTGTTAGATATTATTACAATCCAAGAACATTATCCATTCTTCAAGTTTTCAACAAAAACGTGAATTCTTGCAACCAAAAGAAATCCAACGAGAATTATTAGCAACGTAAAATTTTACAATTCTAAAGGAGTACGGTGCAATTTTTTTCAAGAATATCATATGGATTTTCCCCTACTCTAGGTATGTTAAGGCTAATCTCTTCCTTCATTTTGCATGATCTCGTAATTACACAAGTTTGATAACGAGGCATAAAGAAAAAATCATGCCACGGAACTTACGTATATTTTCCTAGTTTTGTAAGTTACAATATTCTCCTTATCGGAACTTCTTCAATTGAGTATTTCCTTCTTCCAGTCAAGAGAGAAGAGAGTCTATATATATAGTATTATAGTATTTTCATTACCATCGAGCTATAATCGATGGGCAAGCCCCTATTGGGCAACCTCTGATCAGATGGTAAGTTATATACCGAGCCTACTGTGGCCGAGAGCCTATGAGCGAGCTCAGTTGGTCGAGACACAAAGCCTAGTATGGACGAGCGCCTATGAGCGAGCCTACTACGGCAGAGCTGTTATATATATGTATATACACCGAGCCTTATAGGGCCGACAACTATTTTACTTACTATATTGAGAGAGTTGAGTCAGTATCAGCAGGTAAGCATATCTTTAGATTATCTTTGACTCCAGTTACTTTCAGTTATTATATTATCAGCTCAGTTGCAGCTTTCAGTATATTGCCTTACATACTCGATACATTATTTCGTACTGATGTCCCTTTTCTGGGGGAGCTGCATTTCATGCGTGCAGGTTCAGACAGACAGACGGGTAGACCTCCTCATTAAGTGTTTCCCGAGTTCAACTTGATTGGTAATCTCCATGCCTTTCGGAGTTGCCGGTTCTAGAACCCCATGTACATCTTGTATATATATGTACATATGTTATGGTAGGTCGGAGAGTTGTTCCAATCACAGTATATGCATCAGTAGAGACTTGTAGACATATTCTGTCAGTTAGTGCAGTATGATGGGCTTGTAGGCCTTGTATGTATATTTGGTTGGTTTGTCAGCTGTAGTAAGTACGACGACCTTGTCGGCCAGACTTTATATTCATATTTTCTAAGCATTCGTTGTAATGTGGCCCATGGCCAAAGTATGACATCATATGTTCAGAGTTCCTTAGTTGCAAGTTGGTACGCAAGGATAGGTGAGGCATCAGGTGCTAGTCTCGCCCTCGGGTTCGCGTCGTGACAATATACATGGAAAACGGTATTTTTAGAACTTTTGACATAATTTAGACCTAAGGACGCTAAGAAGAAGAGGGAGAAGCAAGAGCATAAGTATTTCACCATTCATCCTCACTCAAGTTAAGGGTTTGGAATTTTTATGTTTTTCTTTGACTTAAACTTAATTGTGATGAATTTCTCCATATCCATGGAGTAGTTCTTCCTAAGCGATTGATAGATTTGGTGTTTTGAGAATTATTTGTGGATGTTAACTCTAGTTTTATGTATTGAATCATTTTGCGTTTTTTATTATTTTATATATATATATATATATATATATATATTCACTCGGTTATGTAATCGAAAGAGGCATAATTTGTGATGTTTGCATTATCTTATTTGTTTAATTCATTGATTCTTATTAGTAATCAAAAGAGGCTAGTTGAATTAATGTTTAGACCTAGTTAGGAGGATAATCGAATGAGGTTCTCTTAAAGATCAATCCACTACGAATTCTTGCATATCTTCATCGAGTTTAACTTAGTTTATATTGTGAGGTTGAGACTTAATCGAGAGAGGGGTTTCTACTGAACGTTTGAACTATAATTGAGTGAATTCGAGAGGCTCACTTGAACCTTAGAAGTGAATCAACTAGAGTTAATTCCTAAACAAGTATCTTACACCTATCCAATCAACCCCTATTTTCTCCCATTGATATCTTCTTGCTTACTCTTGTTGCAATTGTCATTAGCCAATAGTTTAGACTTTTAGTTAAATTTTAGTTTAATAACAAAAATATAAATTGTTGGTCATCTTGAATAGCATTCAAGCTATAAACTATGAAACACTGTTTAAATCCAATCCTTGTGGATACTATATTTTCTATACTATATTCAACTAGGGAGACTAAGTTTATAAGCCGGTTCTGCGCTCGTCACGTCCCACGTCCCGTGACCCAAATGATGATACTACCCCTTAAGGTAAAATGCGAGAAAATTTGGCCTGGTGATATGCCTATGCAAGCAGAATTTCTTGTGCAACACCATGTGAAGCACATGGCCCTCTAGTGCTTCCTAATTCTCAGGATATTTTTAACTTTACGCGATGGCCAAGTAACGGGGAGTAATTTCATTTATCGGAATTTATTTTTCTTTACTAATAATTTTCCTAAGTGTTGTATTGCCTCCATGCGACACATAACGTTCTCTAATTTCTCCAAATTTTATTTTTTAGCTCAATTCTTACTCAAATCATCTCAATTTTTCACCATTGCGCTCAATTGACTATTTTTAACCTTTAAAATACTTGAAACATACCAATGCAAGGAGTATATATACACATCTAATTGTATGCAAATATGGCCTATTATCATTTATCTGAAAGAAAGAGTTCTTGATAAACGAAAGGAGAAAACTAATTCTATAATTAGTTACTAACCTACTAACTAAATTGCTAACTGTCTAACTAATAAGTTTAACTAACTCTTCACTTAACCACCTAGACTAACTGCAAAAAGTTAGTTCAACTACTCTCAACACTCTTCCTCAAGCTAAAGGCTTGAAGAGGTTCTTCACTCCAAGTTTGTCTAGTAGATAGTCATGCTGAGTCTTCCCCAAGCTTTTTGTAAGCGAGTCTGTTAATTGCTCCTTGGTGGACACATGCTGAGTTTTCATTATGCCTTTCAATATTCTTTGTCGAACAAAATGACTGTCTATATCTATATGTTTGGTTCTTTCATGGAAGATGGGGTTGACTGCAATCTGAGTTGCATCTTTGCTATCACACATCATCTTTACAGGTGGATTCAGCTGAATTCCAAGCTCATTGAACATACCAATCAACCAAACTATATCAACAATACATGATGCCATGCCTCTGAACTGAACTTCCGCTGAGCTTCTGAACACAATCTCCTGTTTCGTTGACTTCCACGAGATTAATGCATAACAAAACCTTACTAAATACCCTATGACTAACCTTCTAGTTTTCATGCAGGAACCCCAATCAGAGTCACAATAGGCAAACAACTAGTTTGTATTCAGCACTGGCATAAGGAGTCCTAGTCCAAGAGCTCCTTTTATGTACCTTACAACTCTTAAGGGTGCTTCTATATGAGATACTTTACGGTTATGCATGTATTAACTCAGGACCTGGACCACAAAATCTATCTGGTTAGGTCATGGTCAAGTAGAGAAGCCTCCTACAAGTCTTTAATAGATGCCAGGATCCTTGAGTGGTGCATGTATTACCCCTGTATCTCCTGCATCTGTTATAGCCTTATCATATTCCTTAGAAGTTAGCTTTTGGTTCAACTCAAAAGAAGTTCCTGCAAGCTTAGCTCCCCCTAGCTTGGACTCAGATATGAGTTCCAAGGTATACTTCCTTTGAGACGTTACTATGCCTTCCTTTGACCTAGAAAACTCAATGCCCAGAAAGAACTTAAGATCACCTAGGTCTTTCATTTTAAGTTTGCTCTGCAAATCTATTGTTTCCTAGTTAAGCAGTATCACATTGTTGCATGTGATTAGTAGGTCATACACATGGACCAAAACCACAACTAGGTCGCCCTTGTGTTTGGTAAATAGAGAGTAATCAAAGTGACTTTGCTGAAATCCCATGTGTAGTAATGCCTCAGTTAGTTTCTTCTTCCATTGCCTTGGGGCATGTTTGAGGCCATCAGGCCTTGTGAAGTTTGAAGACCTTGTGAGACCCTTCCTGTCTAACAAATCCTTCAGGAATCTGCATATACACTTCTTCCAGCAGATCACCATTTAGGAAAGCATTATGCACATCCATCTGGTAATGACTCACTGTGTAGCTACTACCAGGGTAATGATTGCCCTAACTATTACCATTTTTGCTACAGGAGAGAATGTTTTAGTGTAGTCAGTTCCCTCCCTGGCTTTGTACCTTTCAACTTCCCCTGATGTCTTAAACTTGATATTGAAGATCTACTTGCGCCCAATGGGTGTTTTGCCTGCAGGAAGATCTACAATGCTCCATGTGTGATTGTACTTTAATGCAGCTACTTCAAGTTTCATAGATTTTCTCCACTTAGGATTTGCAGCTGCTTTTCTGAAGGATTTTCATTCTATGAGGGAAGAGTAAGAGGATAAGGCAAGGATATGAGATGGTTTTATGGGTGTCATAGGATACACATGAAGAAATTGGATATTTACAGCTATGAGTGATGATTGGCTTGGTCAAATAGTCTTGTAGACATAGGGGTGGCTTGCTAGGTCTTGATGAACTTCTAAGGTCCATATCAGGTGCTTGCGGTGAATCTGAGACATAAGGCTCAGCAACAACAGGAGAGTGACCTATAGGAACAAGATCCTCTGAATATTGTAGTTGCTGAGCATGTGGAGAAGTAGTTGTGACAAGATCCATAGTGCTCAGAGTTGGATAAGGTGACAATGGAGTACCATTAGGTTCATGCACATGTTGTATCTTAGTGTTAGAGGGCAACAAGTCTAGGACAAGAAATATGGGAGTGCTAGTAGTTTTTAGGTGCTTAAAGGGAAAAATGTTTTCTTGAAAGATCACATTTCTACTCACAACGAAGGTCATTGAGTGAAGTTCATAGACCCTGTATCCCTTCTTAATTGAAGAATAACCTATGAAAGCACCAGTTACTGCTTTAAAGGCAAACTTGTCCATTTCCTTAGGAGTGAGCCAAATACCTTGAGGTGTGATAGTGATGGACCATGCAAATAAAGCATCTCAAAAGGTGATTTACCACCAATGACTTTTGAGGGAAGTCTGTTGATCAAATATACAACAGTAGATACATGCTCTCCCCAAAATTTCAATGGGAGAGCAGCTTGAAACCTTAGAGCTCTGGCCATCTCTAGAATAGTCTTGTGTCTCCTTTTTGCAACTCTATTTTGTTGAGGAGCGTAGGTGCAAGAACTTTGATGAATGATGCCCATTGATGACATGAGATTGTTCACTTCATGATTGAAGAATTAATTCTTATTATCAGTTCTAAGAGTCTTAACTGATGTAGAGAAAACATTTTTCACCTTTATTAGGAAGTCTTTCAGAACAACAATTGTATCTGATTTGGAGACAATCAAGAAAATTAAAGTGAACCTAGTGTAGTCATCTACAATAGTGACAAAAAATCTCTTACTATCATATGTTGGTACCCTGTAACGTCCCCAGACATCACAATGTACCA
Organism: Nicotiana undulata; assembly: GCA_005239495.1. NCBI lineage: Eukaryota > Viridiplantae > Streptophyta > Magnoliopsida > Solanales > Solanaceae > Nicotiana > Nicotiana undulata. The sequence continues at coordinate 5,849 of ML260432.1, read as the reverse complement.
ATTCAAAAGCAGAATGAGAAGTAGTAGTACTTAGTTTGAAAGATAACTTTGTTTGCTTGGCTAAAGGACATACAATGCAATGAGAGTGAGTGGTGTCTTTCAGCTTACTCAGTGATGTGTGCTTCTTGATTACCTCTAGGGGTGCATGACCTAATATTCTATGCCAGAATACACTAGAATCAGAACAGTCATTAGCCATATGAGCAAACTTATTCTCAGACTTAGCAATCTTATTTACAGACTTAATCTCAGGTATTGACTTATGGCTTTGTTTCCTTGGATAAGCTGGAGCATGTTGCACTGTACCACTTAGTGATGACTTTTTTTGTAGTAGATACAATCCCTGATCCTCCTTATCAGTTCCCTTCACCTGACCACTGTAAAGATCCTGGAAGATGTAGAAGTCAGGAAAGAATGCTACAAGACATTGCAATTCCTTGGTAAGTTTAGACACAGATAGAATATTGTACTTAAACTTTGGTATATACAGTACATTACTGATATCATGATAGCTAAATACAATTGTTTTTCTGTATATGAAATAGAAGCAACATGTCATGTAGACAAGTGGACTTTATTTTTCTTTTGAGCTGGAACTGACTGATGGGAATTTAACATCTCTAGTGTGAATGTCATGTGAGTTGATAATCTTGAATCTAATATCCAATTATTATTACTATGTTTGGGTAATAGAGCTATTAGAGTAGAAGCTACAGTTGGATCTCTAGCAAAAGGGCCTTCATCAGCTCTTTTGTTAAGCAGCTGGACTATTTGCTGATACTGCTCCTGAGTAAAAAAAGGGTTTGGTGCATGTTGCTGAGGCATGTGCTTAAATCCAGTTGGTGAAGGAATTTGCATTTGCTGAATCCCACATGTTGGTCCGTTTCCTCTGCCTTGTAAACCTCCATATTGCATCTGAATTTTTCATAATAAGATTGTAACCAGTAGCAGTGCTAACATGATTGGCATATACACCAGAGTTGTCTCCTTTCTTATTTGTTGTGAAGTTTGACTTGAAGTCTTGATGATATCCAATTAGCTTGAAATAGTTTTCCTTGGTGTGCCCTTTGTAGTTACAATACTCACATATAATTGTCTTCTTCTGAGCTATAAATTGTCCATTGCCAATAGCTGGATTTTAGTTGCTATACAGAGCTGTACTATCAGCAACTTCCGTTTCTTGCACCATTCGAGAGAAATTAGCCAGGTTCCTCTAACTCTCCACATCTATAAGCAATGAATAGGCCTGGTTAACACTAGGTACTAGTGACATCATCATGATCTGTCTTCGAGCTTGAGGGTGGGTATTATTAAGTCCCAAAAGGAACTGAAGCAGTCTGTGATACTCAAAATGATCTGCATATTTCATTGATTCTGGGCAGGGACAACCAGGACAAGTCATGAGAGCATCAAGCTCATCCCGTAGGTCCCTCAGCATCAACTACATTCATTGTTCCTTGTGTCAAAGTGTGAATTTCTCTATGAAGGTATTGAACCCTAGATCCATTAACCTCATCAAACCTCTCCTTTAGGTCTTCCCTCAACTTATGAGCATTAGATGCATGCACCATACTGGTCAATAGCCCTTGGCACACAACATTCATTATCCACGAAAGTACCACAACATTCACCTTTTCCCATTTCTCGTGAAATTCAGGTTCAAATTTAGATTTTGGATATCGACCATCTACAAATCCTAGTTTTCTTTTACCTAGTAGACCTATTCTAATAGATCGGCTCCATAAAGCATAGTTATCCGAGCCTGTTAGTTGAAGAGAGATGAGCGAGCTATCTGGAGTATCAGTTGGTTGAAGGAAAAGAGGGTGATTGTGATCAATTGTTGGAAAGACTGTAGGTGTTACTGGTGCTTTCACATTTCTAGAAGTACTTTAACTTGTTTCATATCCAGTCCTCATTGATGAAGCTTTCAAGTTGACTAAATCGCAAACCCTAGCTCCGATGTGTTGTTACTCTCAAACAATTCAATACTACTTGGCTGAATTGAAGTAACACAGAGACACAATTGAGCGAGGAATTAGATTGAGATTGTGCATAACTTGGAGAAGAAGATAACAGAGAGAAACATAGTTACTGTTATTGAAATAAAATATCAAACTTTTTGTTACATTTGAGTCTATACAATGTATTTATATATCACTAATTAGTTACTAACCTCCTAACTAACATGCTAACTACCTAACTAATTTAACTAACTCTTCACTTAACCACCTGGACTAACTGCAGTTTGTTAGTTCAACTATTCTCAACAGTGTCGTAGAAGAATTTTTTGAACTCGATTTTAACTATGAATTTTGATACCATATCAGTCCAAATCACCTTTAGTCTTGTTAAACTTTTGTATATTGACTCATTCATATGTTTTCAATTAATTTCAACCATACCCATTGAAAAAGGTCCCTTTTGCTTACATTTTTGGAATCGTGTACACACACACACATACACATACACACATGTATTGTATTTTATCACCTTGTTTGCTACCTCATCTATGAAAATTCCTTTTCGTTTTGCATCTAATGTTGCTGATCACGCTTAAAAATATGAAAAAAGATCTTTGCGTATGATTCTTGGAGAGAAAGAATCCTTATTTATTTGGGGTTTTAATTTTTATTTGTGCTTGGCTAGTTTTGATAAATCTATGATTAATGACTAGAGGTCGGTAAACTTTGGGACATTGTCTCTATATGTACATGGGCTAGAGTTGTGCATATGACGTAACAAGAGAATGACTAACTATCAACACTTTATCTTAATGGGCTTTCCTCCATGTACATGTTACTCTAATTCTTCTCCAATCTAAATGAACACACTCTTCTCGACTGTTGCTTTCAAGTTTTGGTGCTTATGTTGCCTTAGAAAGTAATTTGGTAAAGATGAATAGAGAAATTGATAAATTGAGTCGAATATATGTTGGAGTAGTATATAACAGGATTACGCACTAAGACAGTCATGATGTCTCATTCTGGATAACAACTGAATAGAAACATTGATTGTTAAGTATGTCCAAGCTTAGGATATATATAATATTATGAAATACATGATTAATTGAAGATATATGTACAAATGATTTTTATACATATTTCAAAAATGTAGAGTTATGCTCGATTTTACGAAAAAACTATGTCGAAATTCCTGCTAGGACGATTGCTCCATCCTATGCATTGATCACGATCCTCTAGTTAGGTCCTGAATAACTGACGTGAAAACTAGACAAATTTTCCTCTTTTATTTAATATTTTAATTGGATCATTACAACATAAGCAAATGAAGAATAGTGTATATTGGAAGACAAGTATTAGGCAGATATCGTAGCTAGATGATCATAGTAAAGTTATTCGATAAGAATATGCTATTCAATGGACGGAGTACGTGATGCTTGCAATGTGCTTATCATTCTCCTACACCAATTCAGGATGCTTCACTATATATGACCTTGTAGTTTGTAGTGGTAACACAAGTATGGTATATATTCTTAATCTTAATTTTGCAAAAAACTTTCTAGATGCCCAGCTCCATTTTTATCTTCATTCCCTATTGGCTTTGCTAAATCAATTTCTGCTCCAAGTTGGCAATGGTTGTTGGTCTAGATATGGAAATGGTTGCTTTATTAGTGTGGCTAAAAGAATTCATATATATGGAGTCTAAAACCTACACTCAAATAAATGCCATGTGATTTTAAAGCAAAAAATTAAAGGAGGATAGTTCCAAAATACAACATATAGATGTTCCAGCTAGACTATGTAATATTGCCCAGTTCTTCCCATAGTTAGCTAGAATATCTGCCACCATATTGGTGTCTAGGCTTTAAATTACTAGCCTAATGACATGTATAAGATGTGGTTATCCTTGTGATGTACTTATTAAGTGATACATTAATATAATAAATTTTGGACCAATGTACATGGACAATTAATATTAGTGACATCTTTAGCATAAATACTGAGTCTCATCTAATATTTTTAAGAAGAATGAATTGGTTGATTTAAGTGATAGTTACATGGGCCATCAAATAAGGGGTCAAGTTTACCATTTTAAAAAGAGGTTTTTGTGAAAGGGAAAAAAAAAAAAAAAAAAAAGCAATAGAGGGAGCGTTTGATATTGGAGTTACTCTTTCCTTCATAGTTCTTCACTTTGGGGATGAAGACAACTTTTGAATTGGAGAAAGTGATGGATTTGTTAATAATTACTTAATTTGATATAATTGTTAATAATAAACACTTTTAGGTTATATATGAACTAGTACTAGTGTTGAAATAAGCACAAAAGGTTGGGATTTTACTTTAGCTAATGAATCGAGTTCTTAAACCTAGTCTAATTGAAGATTGTAAATTCTAGAAGATCATGAATTAAAAAGGTTGAAATTATGCTTGTAATTTTAGCGGTAATTAGGGATTGTTTGAAGGAAGTGAGATGGGTTTGACAGCTTTAGTCTTTGAGATAAATTATAATTCATTTTTACTGTCCTTAGAGGCCCATAACTTTGTGGTTTAGTTGGTCTATCATCACGCCCAATTATTATTACAATTTTAAAAGGGAGAATGACACACTTACCCACAAAAACAAAATTATTTATCCTTGTCTACCCATTTATTTTCCTACCCATAAAATTAATTACATTTTCTACCCATAGTAATTTTTGTCGGGAAATTTCTTTTTTTTCTCTAATTCTTTTTTTTATTTCTATGTTTCTTTTTCTTTCTTTTTCCTTTTTTTTTCTTTCTTTTCTCCTTTTCTTTTTTCTTGTTTTCTTCTTAATTTTTTCTTTTTTCCTTTTCTAATTTCATTTACTTCTTTTTTTATATTCTTTTTCTCTTCATTATCCAATTTCATTTATTGTTTTCATTATTTTATTTATTCTTTTTTATACAATAAGAAGATATAATTGATATAATAAATATTAATTCACCTTTTTTTT
>MDKH01119875.1:0-23862 GCA_005239495.1 Nicotiana undulata | reverse complement strand
GCTCTCGAAGCCTCGGAACACAGATACAACTTAAATTATGTAAGATGACCTTTTGGGTCATCAAACTGGAACTGACAGTTATATATATAATTTAGCTACAACTTGAAGGTATTTCATACAAAAATTATGAACATATTTAACTACTAAATTATATACACCCATGACATTGAGTGTTTCAAGAATGTGGATAATTTGTAGTTAATTTGTAGATAAAATGTATTCTAACATTATAATAACAACGTTTAATATATTTAAGTTACGCTAGGTAAACTAATTGAACAAATGAAGATAAAACAACAAATTTATATTCAAGTGACCTACTAAAACAATAAGGTATGTTGCAATAAAAATAGTTAATCTACAATGTAGTAAAACATTATAACCTCACAAATACAAATTATCTACAAAATTAAGACAATTAATCTACAATATAGTAAAACACTTAAACCCAGATTTTTACAACCGAAACCAATATAAAAAACTGGAAAAATTAAACTAATAAATGTTTACCTTCACCAAATATTTTTTCTGAGCCATATTTGGGTGCTTTTTGGACTGTTTCTTCATTTTTGGTTTTGAGGAAGCAGGAGACAACTTGAGTTTCTTCGATGTTGGAATTTTATGGGCCTCTTCAACAAAGTCGTCGTCTTCAATTACCTCTTTCCCCTTTCGTTTGAGATTTTTGCCGGGTGTAGAACTTCCTCCATCATCTACATCATGCTTTTGTTTTGCTCTCATCTCGGCTCGGATTTGTCTGGGAGATGATCGATGAGTATTCTCTTCAATTGCATGTGAAGACTTTGGCAGAAATATGTAAAATTGTCCCTCCTAAAAAGATTATTCCAGAATAAATGGGCAATAGTTATTTCACTTCTTTTTTGGGTGATTTTGGTGTTAAAACCCCCAAATCGAAATGAGGGAATATCACCTACCGTAGATTTTTGAAGTCTTTTTTTTTGGAGATTTGATTTTCTTCATTGTTTAACTTCAACTTACTAAAGTGTATACCAACTTAAATTGAAAAACTGTGAAGAAGTGAAAAAGTGAAAAACTGTGAAGAAGTGACGACGTGAAGAAGTGAAGAACGAAGCTGAAGAAGTGAAGAACTGTGAAGAAGTGACGACGTGAAGAACGAAGCTGAAGGAAATCGTGGGGGGTGTGGTAAAACGTGGGGGGATTGGGGTAAGGAGAGAGAAGCGTGGATAAATACATCCCTTTAATTGTGCAGTAAAAAATGGCTCTATTAATTATACCCCATAATTAATTATATGGTATATAATTGATAATATTGTATACTAAGTGTAGTTAACTCTAACCTTAAACATTAAGGGTAATAAGGTTTTAAATGTGGTATAGGAAGGTAAAAATAAATCTGAAAAATAATGAATATTAATCGCATTTAGTTATTTCTAAAAACTTAATAAGTCCCAATATAAAGTCCACAATAATCAATATTAATTTAATTTTCTACAACAAATAACTTAATATATATAATAAATAGGAATTGTCATTGGAATAAATGCAAAATAATAATATTAATAACAACTTAAATATTAGTTGATAACATACTAAACTTTTCATATCATAGCTGGAATTGCAAGCGTCCAAAACTTTATAACATACTTTCATAACATAATAAACGAAATTTAGATATTTTTACTAAGACTAAACTAAAAAAATAAAAAGTATCTTCAAAGAAAAAATTCAAAATATTAGAAATAAGAAAGAAATAAGTTCCCCCTTGATTGTTGTTCCTTCTAAGTACGAACAAAATTTATAGTTGAATTCTAATATTGTCAATTGTTCACTGAAGAAACAAATAATAATTGAATGTAAAGTTTTCTTGATTCTTTTATCAAAAAAAAAAAAAATCCCCTTTAGGCAAGATTTTAGTTGACTTTAAAGTCCTAAATATTATGAAAATAATAAAATAATTATTTTGTGTAACGTAAAATATATTTTTAAAGGGTAAAAATAATGAACGATATTTGCTAAGGACCTTCATACTTTTAATATAGTATATACATATTTTGGCGGCAATATATTACATGTGCTAGCTGCTGCTTTTAGCTCCTTCAACTGGTTTGCTATTGTGAAAGAGGAAGAAAGGGAGAAAGGACGAGAAATTTCCGAGTCCGATGACCAATCGGCCTTTGTTACGCTTTCACAATTATTGCAGACAAAACTTTAGTACCATCCAGTGGTTTTGGTATATCTCAGAGAAACCCGACCAAGAAACCAAAAGGCACTATTACTAAAGTTGACATTTTTCCCAGACAGATATACCATCTGATCACGGTTCAAAACCAGAAAAAGCTTCCAAAATTGCTACATGCATGTTGGCAGCTGGCTTGTACACCCCGATAGATCCAATACCATCACTTGGCGTGCACGCGATGTCGCACCAGAGACCTCCTCCAACATCCATCCTTTTGACCTCCCTTCATTTCCCTTTTACCAGAGGGGAAATTAAAGGATTGAGGTGACGGACAATGTTCTAAAGGAGCCATACCACAAACACACTGGAACGAAATGAGAAATATAAAAATGACAAAAGGAAAAAGCCCCTAAAAATTGCAGTTCATAGACGGAGACCAAAACCTAGACGATATCCCCTAACCCTAAGGAGATCGAAACACCAAAAAGAAAAACAAATATAAGACACACACGTCAAATAAAAGTGTACACCTACACACCAGGATCATCCAGGTATATATAAAGAATCATATATTGATTCTCCTAAACATGATTGCGGAAACCATCTTCCCACAATCAATTCAATTAATATAATCAATCGGTGACTTGAAGTCCTGGCAGGATTGTCCATACAGACTGCGAAAAGAGCAGTCCGGGTACTTGCTCGTTTCTCACCTATTGTTTATCTGAACTGCTTGGTATCTTACAAGTGGTTCCCTTGCTTTCTTGGTGGCCATGACTTTGGAAGACCTGAAACAGGAATGCTAATAAACCTTAGCGAATCCGTAGGATTTATGCAACAGCTTAAAAGAACCGGAATTTCAAGGTAAACATGTATGTAAGGGAAATAAATGAATACTCTATATTCATCCAACTAGAACTGCCGTAAAACAGTATAAGAAGAAAAAGAATTTGGCATTAAACCGTGCAACGTATATACTTTAGAATCTAAGCAAGTCATTTGAGAGAGACTACTAGTGAGAATGCATTCAAAGAAGAATCAGTACCTCTTTTTGCCTCCCCGCTGACTTTCAAGGTCATATTCCAAGTCAACCACGCAAGTAACAGCGAGCCAATTCCTTGAATTCATCCTGCAATCGAACCAACATCAGACAAATCCAAATATGCGTGTGTACTATCTTCAGAGTAGATCCCCATCAAAGCCAGATATCAAAAAGGAGTTTCATGATTTCCTTACCATGATACATCCAGTTCCTCCAACCATTCAACCTGCCATTTGGTCAGAGCCACTACTCTGAGTGAATTGCGGTGGGTGAGCTTGTACTACAATCTGCGACTGACGAGGGGATGGCATGGTGATGCCTGAAGAAACGGGGTAATCAAGCAGCTTCACTACAAAAAGATAACAACTTGACTTCTTACTTACTATTCACACCATATAGATATTTATCAAATGTGGTACAGAGGGAAAGGAGGGAAAAAGATAAGGCAGAGTACGGGCCCTTGTTAAGGAAGATAAAGCAGCAAAATCAGTTGCTCATTTTCTTAAGATGCAAACTCCTGGACGACTCACGAAAACTTGTAAGCAGTAATCTTTATTAGCAATCAGATCTAATTCAGCAGGCCCCCCTCCAGCATTCCCTACAGCTTGAACTACCCTCATTCCGAAACACTTAGGTTTGAAAAAATAAAAGAGAAAGAGAGACATTGTTTGGTTATCTATCTCAATTCTCATCCTGAGTTGTATCCGTAATACATGATTGAGAGTCAAATAGATACTAGTCGATTTTCTGCATGCCTTGGTATGTCTGTCAGCGATGTTATGCTTTCCATCCTTCATCCTATCTTAATCCCTTATATTTACCTGTTAACAACACTCTATTAACAAATCATCTGATAAGTTCTGTATTGTCCCAACTTTTTGGTAGAGTTTGACATTTGGGACTGAAAACTTATTCCTTTGCTTCAAATATTTTAGAAACATTGTCGCTCATATTGAAAAACTCTAGCGAACTAGTGAAGTAATTCCTGCCAAAGTAACTCCTATATTAGACACTCCTTTTTGGTTGCACATAGAACACGGGACCAAAGCAGTACCTGAATTATATGGTAGTTGCATCACAGGAACATTGTCTGTCGTAGCTCCGTTAGTATTAGGTCTCTGATATTGCAGCATCTGAGGACCTGGCATCATATGACCACGGAATGCGTATGCAGGACTGCCAGGTTGCATACCAAGTTGGCCAAATTGCAATGAGTTCGTTCCAACAGTACCTGGTATCCCATACATCTGAATGAAATGCAAAAGTAAAAGCTATAAAGCCCTGGATAGAGAGTCTTCCTCAAATTTAGCCTTAACATTCCTCGTAAGAGGGAAACGACTAGAAAGAGAAATGGATGCTATTCAAACATCCAACTTTGCATAGTAGACTTACTTGTGGATAGACGTAGTCTGGCCCATATGCAGGAAACCTACCAATACATCATTCAAGAAGAAAAATATTAGGTACAGTGAATGCAAACACTAGCGCATTTCAGAGTGTATTAACGTATTCATGAGCATGACTACAACACATCTGGTACTAGAAATTCTAATCAAAACAAAAGATCCGTAGGCAAACATCAATATACAAATATATAGATGTTCCTACACCAGACTGAAATATATTAACAGAAGATAGTGCCACAGTAAAAGCATGTCTTTCTTGCTTCACACATTTTTTTTTTGGTTTGGTGAAATACTTGGTAAAGAGAAAAATTCAACCACTCACCTTTTTTCATAAAATTAAATTTGCAGAACATGAAGTTAAGATAACAGAAAAGAGATACTTGTGAAATTACAATGCTAATTCATCAATTCGGGCAACTTTTAGATGAAATAATATTAGTATCTCAAAAGTCCGATATGAGTTAGAAGTCATCATAGTGCAAGAGAACTAATTTTGTACTGTACTAGATTTTTAAAGAGATTTTCTACCACAAAAAAGAACTGCTTATATATATAATATTGCGTACTAAGCTTGCTATATCAGCTTTTGATTTAGCCATGGTCTACTATCATCTAATGAGCAACACACCAAACTTCCAAGTCTCAGATACGAATATATCAATTCAAAGATAATGAGGTGTCTCCCATGACTGAGCACCTGGGATAATCGGAAAACAAAAACCAGATGATTCTCTCCCTCTTTCTTTTTTTCACCCAAAGTTCGAGCTGTGGAAACAGCCTCTTGCAGAAATGTAGGGTAAGGCTGCGTACAATAGACCATTGTGGTCCACCCCTTCCCAGGACCCCGCGCATAGCGGGAGCTTAATGCACGGGGCTGCCCGTTCTTTTTTTCACCCAAAAAATAAATACTGGTTCTGGTGAATCCCAATCAATATTATATCAGAATCCTGTTCTCTTGACGCCAAGAGACACCCATACCATGTGAGCGAACTAAATTTAGAAATTTGCACGGAAATCAACAGTGTTAGATCCCCTGTTCGGGTAGTCGGTACTGACCTATATTGAGGATATGAGAATCCAGGCTGATAGCTGTAAGGAGCTGGTAGCTGGTAAATGGGGTTCCCCATATACATACCCCTCATGGCCTGTGGATTTCCCAGATAGGGCATTGACGATCTCAAACGTCCTATAAGATAATCAAAATTAAAGGGAGGATAAAGACAAGTGTAAATGTCAAATTGCCATGGTGCACCAAAATGCTAACCAAATCACATTATATTTTAGTTTATTGTTAGCAGCACCATTGTCGTTTATCTTTATTTGGTTTATTATTAGCACAACAGTGTTACTTTAGCATCCTATCTCTTGAAATGTAGACCAGCTATGCTACACCAAAAGAAAGGGACATCTCTTGAAAGACGGTTTATACAAGCTCTCAAAACTTAAAGATATGTTATTGCTTGCTCCCCCGTCTATCTCTCCGTAAAATTAGATCTATGCACCTTCTCTTAATGCCTCTGTTTAGTAATGTGGGAGAAGAAAGAAAAAGATAACAACAGAAATAGATCAATTGACATATTTTTCCCAACCATTCCCACTTGAATCATGAATGATTATGCTTAAAGTGCAAAAAAAGAGGGAGGAGAAAGAAGCGACAGCAGATAGCGAAATGATGCATTATCAAAACGAGAATATAATACCATATGGTAAAAGTCCTTGAGGTCGTCCAAGTGAAGCCAAATTACAATTTGCTCTTCTGCCATCAATAATAGGATTAGGATTGGCACAAGCCCTCCAAGCTGCTTCAGGATCATGGAATGTCACCTAAATTCAATATTAATCAAACAAATCAACATTTAGCAAATGAGAAATGGTGATCAGAAAAATTGGGTCATTGAAACATTATCAAGCATGTATGTTGTCACCATAAAAGTTGGAAAGAGAACACAGAAGGCCATGAATGATCTTAAGAAAAGAAAATGTATTTTTGGACTGCAATTATCAGGTACTTTGTTTCTTTCAACACATACATTATTCTTAATTTTATAGTATTACTTTTACGTTCAACTTAATTCTACACTAAAAAGGGGGCCAAGTATGATATGCTATGCATGATTTCTTACATGTAGCTAGAGACGATCATTGTCAGATAACATGCACATATCTCATAATCATACACAGAGGTGGACACACACTTTAACAAGACGGGTCACCGCCACCCGGTAACTTCCATAGTCAAATATTATCGTAGGCCCCGTATCAATCTTTATGAGTAGTGATAAATTTATATTGAATATCATGGTGCAACTGAATCCTGGGTCCCCCTCTCGTCATACATCGGATCGAACTAATGCCAATTTGAGCAAAAGCTTTCTCAAAACTATATGACTAATTAAGGTCCAAGTAAATTGCAGTAATAAGAAAGTATCACTGTCTATATACAGAAACCTAGCAAGTTAACATGGCCAGCTCATCCACGACAGCCGTACTACAAGAAAACATGCCCACTAGACAGCTGTCTTTGCCTTAAAATTATTCATTAACGTATCAACTTTGGCATGTATCCAATAAATGAAGCAAAGATCAAATCTTTCAATAATAGTAATAGTAAAAGTTAAAAGTGATCTGAGAAAAGAGAATTACACGACTAAAAAGAATTGTCAAAAAAAGGAAGGAAAGACTCACAAAGCCATAGCCTTTGGAGCGGGCAGTATGTTTATCAGTGATGACAACAGCTTCAATAATATCACCAAACTGCTCAAAGTAACGGCGCAGTGATTCACTCTTAGTTTCCCAAGCCAACCCACCAACAAAAACCTTCGTATAAGTTGCGTCTCCTCCAACCCCATACGGGCCCCGACCCAAAAACGGTGAATTACCCGAACCACCACCACTACTACCACCTGGACTCATCTGATAAGCCATGAAAACAAAGCTCCAAATACAAAGAATCAAAATTGATACAAAGAAGATGAAATCTTTTTGTTTTTATAGGAGCTCAGAACCAAAACAAGGGGAGTGATCAAGAAAGAAACTTGAATTGTAAGAAAAGAGAGAGGAGTGAGGTGGCAGTGTGGGGAGGAGAGAGAGGAGAAAACGTACCCCTGGGTAAAAAACTAAAAAACACTGCTGGATTCTGGCAAATTTAGTGCAAAGAGGAGAGAAGAGAAAGAGAGAGAGGAATGAATACGTGTGGGTCCAAAAGTCTACGCGTTTTTGTAAGGACAACCAGCTACTTTCAATCAAAGACTTTTAGAGAGAGAGAGAGAGAAAAGATGCCAAGAGCAAAGCAAATGGATGAGGGAGGAGGAGGCTTTTTTAGCCGTGTCTGCGGAATCTTCCCGACATTTTCATTTCATTTTATATTTTTCAAGGATACGTCATAGTCGTTCCTATCCTTTGTGTAATGGGACTATATTTTTTTTTTCTTCAGTAGAATTTCCTTCCTTCGAATGCTCTATCTGTCACATACTATTTGGGAAACTACAGTGCATTTACCTCCCACATTTATTTGATTTTCATATGCTTAATGGACGTTTAATGCTATATTTTGTAAATTTATACTCCTTCTTGTTCGGCGTAAAAAGTCTAGGGATAGTTTGTTATATTTTGCGAAGTAAATTAAAGTTAATATGGTCAATTTTAATAGTAGTTATTATTAGAAAGTAAATTTATTAATATATGTGTGAAAATTAAAAAGTCAAAAAAATTACTTAAAGTGGACCGAAGGAAATATTATTTTTACTCATAGTATAACACATTTTAATATCATAAAACGTACTGGAATCAGATGACCAACTTATCCGATCCGTACTTTACAGGAATTACTTAGTGATTATTATTTTTAATTAATTAAATATGCAGAAGAATTTATTGCTTCTATATAAAAATTTAAATCTATAACTTATCGGTTAGTATATAGTTAGTAAGTTACAGAGACGCGCACACATTAGTTTTCCCTGGCCTTCAATGGTGTCGTTACATTAAACTTTCCTGACGCGATTACGAGCGATTCGTGGTGAAGTCAGAAATATTTTTAAAAGTGTTCAAATTTAAAAGAATTAATAAAATATTCTGACAAAGAGTGTTTAATATATATTTTATATATTTAAAATCAGTATTTTATTTATATACACAGTGTAAATTTTCGTAAATTTTCGATAAAGGAATTGACCACCCTTTGTAAAACGTGGCTTCGCCCCCGACGACCACATGCAAAGCTAGTTATGTTAACAAAAATCTTGAATAAATTATTTCATTTGTATAACAAAATACCAAAATACAACTAACAACAAACCCTAGTCTCTTGATGGGGTTTGGTCATACCTCTATCGTGTTATGTTGGATACTAAAATATGTTCCTCGCAAAGTAAGGAAATACTTCCATTTTGATTCTAAAGTCAATAATAATATAATGTCATCTTCCCCTACTCTCTTCTGTGATCGCTCTTATTTCTTGTTTTCGAGTTTGCCCTCTGATCTCTCTTCTTAATTGCTCTTGCCTTCTATTTTCTACGAATTCTTTGAGGAACTAACCTTTTATTCCGGTTAAGAATGGTATAGTCCCTCTAAGAAGTGGCAAAGCCAAATCTTTTGCTAAGGGGTTCACAAAATTAAAAATGTAATTTTGGATGAACCATTTCTGCCCTTCGCTCCACCACTACCTCAAGTTGATCTCTCGAGTAAATTTCATGTTCTCGACATACTATAATATGTTTTATTAAAGGTTATGATTAAATCGAAAAGACAAACATGGCGCTGCCGCCACTATCACATTGTTTGAATTCTTGTTTTAATCCGGCAGGTTTGACCACAACTGAAGGTCGAAGCCGTTTGGACACTATTTAGTAATTGAAGTAAGAAAATGTACTTAGAATTAATGTTAAAACAAGTATTTAAAAGTTAAACATAGCTCGTTTACAAATGCGAAGTTACTCTTTTTCTGATTTTTGCACATGTTTGCTTAACTTCATTACTCCCTCCTATCCAAAATAATTGATTTTCTGGTATTTTTCTTGTGGTCCAAAATAAGTGATTTTTTCAGAATTCAAGAATGAATTTATTATTTTTTTTTTACATTGCCCTTGGAGTAAATAATGTTTGAATATGTGTTAGGAGTATTTAAGTGGGATAGTAAAAATTAATATGGTCAATTTCATTGCTAATTAATACTAAAATATAAATTTTTTAATATGCGTGAAAACATGCAAAAAAATCACTTATTTTAGACCGGAGGAAGTACTTTTTTTTATAAAAAGTTTTTCAGTCCAGCAAAAACAGCTTTAGGCTACTTTTTGGACATGAAAACTTAAAACCAACAACTATACAATTTTTATTTTTACTAAAATTTTTTGTTCCAATAAACATTCTTGATGCCACGTTGACGAAAAAAAGAAGAAGGTAGATACGCAATTTCAGACACGGAAGAAGAACACTTGGTCATATTACAAATTGATTAAATGGAGGATAGAGAAAGTTGCCGATGTGGCAGAAAACGACGGCTTTACCGCAATTGCCGACAAATCAAAACTGCCGCCATTACTACGAATTTTTCCTCTCGCCGTTTCTTTTTTGTAAAATGCATTTGTTTTCTTTGACAATTACTACCAAATATTTAAAAAAGTAAAAAAAAAATATAGGTCATCCTCTTTCGTTGTTGTCAAATTCTTCTTCATTCCCTGAAACTATGAGAAAACACATCGCTTTATAACAATTCTTAGCTCTTAAGCTACTTCGAGCTTTCTAAAGTTGCAATATTATCTTCTTTATCATTTTCCTGTTGAAATAAACTATTAGTTTAAATTGCCGCAACTTCTCGTACGATATATTAGCAAATAGAGATTTTGAGTTCATGTCTTATCTGCCACAACTAATTCTTAAAAAGATATACACGTGCTTGCCGAAGAATATTCGCATTTGTACTAAATTTGTTTTTGCATCACAAGTAGATAAAATTAAGATTATTTTTCTTTTACTATATTATAGTTTTAAATAGGTACAGATGGAGGAAGTAGAAATCGCGTGTCAAAAATACCGACAAACAGAGCCATACAAGGGACGAGGAAGGTTCACTATCAAATCTCATACTGTCTTTTTAAAGAAGTACTATAGACCTGCATTTCCTATGCCACCACTAAAACAGCATGAATTTACAATTGGCAAGCACTTTCATCCCCTGCTTTGCACTGTACCATTTCATTTGGTGAAAGTTTAATATAGCTTTATTTGAGTTATATTGGACATTTTAAATACTATCTGAAATTTTACAAGGTTCTATTAGTTGCAACATCTTTGAGTAGGAAGTTTTTCAATTTGACAATCAAACATTCATACTCCTTCTGCCATGTTCACACTATTCATTAGTGAATTATATTTGGAGAGAGACTCATTTGTATCTAACCTAAATCTCTCAAAATTTATAGCTTATACAATAGTTAATATGCAGTTTCTAAGTATTTAAACTCTATCTCAAACAAAAATTAAATAAGAATTTCTAAATTTATGATCATTAATTGCAGTTGGAACCTCACTATTCTTTTGAGACAGCTAAGGTAATATGCTAGTAGCATAAATTGAAAAAAAACATTTGAATTATCAATAAGATGCGTAGTAAGTAAATGAAAGTGCAATCTGGGCCTCAGCCCAAATCCGGCTTAGGCAGGTAGACATGACATTAGATAGCCATTCTAAAGGACTGCTATTTAAGAATTAGCCAGTGCCTCCTGAATCCTTTTAATAAAAGAATTAACTAGGGGCGTTCGTCGGTTGGTACGGTAAGGTATTTAGACATTTCGGTTCGGTATTTTCGGTATTCGGTTTCGTAAAATGCTATACCAATACCGTACCTAATTAAATTCAATATGGTTCGATTTTTCTCCTTTCGATTTATTCGGTTCGGTAACTTCGATTTATTCGGTTTGAATACTAACTAGTGCATAGAGTATAGACGGTAATATTCTTAATTAAAGTACTCAAAAGTACAAACTAAAAACGTTTGTCGACAAAATTTTTGTCCAAAACTAACAAATACCAACCTAGAGAGAGAAACTTAGAGAAATATCTTGTTACTTGCTTAGAGTTAATTGATGGACTTAGAGAATAAATGAAAGTAAAATTTTAGATTTCTTATATTTATGTTACAATTAATAAAATGTTTATTGTTTAAAAAATATTGGTATATATTCCGGTACGTATCGGTATTTCCGTATTTCATTATAAAATATCAAATACCATACCTAATACCAATATTTTTTAAAACTTAAATCAAATACCATACCAAGTACCAAAATATCGAATACCAAAATTTTCGGTTTCGGTTTGGTAATTCGGTATTTACCAAATTATGCACATGCTTAGAATTAACCCAAATAACTGTCCACCCAACGCTTAAACTAAAAATAGCAGATGAAAATATAACAAATGCATAATTTGTGTAATATATGTGTATAATCAATGTATAATATATGTTGATGGCTAGAAAAAATAAACAGTAAATATGACCGACTATTTGTGTGAAGATCCCATTTCAATATTCTAGTTAAATTTTTCAGGACAAAAGTATTCTGAAAATAAAAATTTTAGTTCAAAATTTTAGGACAAAATAATACTGGCTCATCTCTAAAAAGCATCCAAAAAATAGTTGTTTGTGCACTTAACCCTTAGATAGTTAGGTTAGTAATTTGGATTTGTCCAATCAACCTCCAGATTTGCCTAGCCCATTCATTTACCTTCTTTTGGGTGTCCCTAACCATTGCTTAGTCGGCCCACTACAATCCCAACTTAACTAAACTACTCTAGCTCAGCTATCTTTTCTTTCATTTCCAACACTCACTCAAACTTATATATTGGATTCTAGCTCGGGAGAAATTCAAAAATAGCTAGATTTATAAGTGGTTATTTAAAAATAGTCACAGTTTTAAAAGTAATCGACATTTAGTCATTTTTTATGTAAAGATAAATTTGAACGAAAACACCGTTCAAAGCCGGAAAATACCCCAACATAATATACTGGAATTCCAGCATAATATATTGGACTCCAATATAATATATCAGTCCAGCGTAATATGATGGAAGTTCATACACAGGTGCACCGATCTCCAGTATTTTATGCTGGAACTTTCCGTGTTACAGCAAAATAGTGGCTATTTTTCAATGACTTTACAAACGCTGACTAATTATGAATGACCAGCCTAAAAACTGCCTAGCCCGTGCTATTTTTACGTCTAACTCCCCTCCATTTTCAAGTCTCTCCATTTCTCCAAATTGATCAAAGCCATGGATATTATCAGCTAGGATATTGAAAGTCACTTCTTCAAGCTCTCGAAATACGTTGATCAGATGGGGCTTATTTTCTACTGTATTGTACCGTTGCAGAGAGTAGATTGGAAGTTTCTTCTTCATGTCACGCTTAGTCGATATATGCAGGGGCGGAGGGAGAGTAGAACTTACGTGTTCGGTAGAACTTACGTGTTCGGTCGAACTCAATAATTTTGATCCAAATTATGTAATTGTCTTATAAAATTCATTGAATATATGCTAATTATTAGTAATTTAGATTCCAGTAACTTAGAAAATTTAAAATCTCAAACTCATAAATTTTAGATCCCGACTCCGCCTCTAATATTTGCACGAGATATGTTGGATTAAAACCCATACTGTTTGCCCATTTTATTACGAGCCGAAGCAGTTATTTAGTGGCAACAAGCAACATTCGAAATAGAAGTAGAACAGAAAACATGCATGTCTTACTCTACGGATAAGGAAAAGCACATAAAGAGACGAGAAAATCTATGCAAAAAACATGTATTTAGATTTATCTATATATATATATATCTAGTTATATATCTATCTATATCTATATCTATATCTATATCTATATCTATTTATATTATTATAAAAGCACAAATAATTTATATTAAACGTTGAACGACAAAATTATTCTCGAAATATTGATCGGCTATGCCCTTAAATATTTGTAAATTTAAGGGTCTAATTGTAAATTACCCAATGATTTCCTTTTCGAATAATCGAATTAAACAACAAGACTTGAAAATCTGAAATCAAGTATAAATTTACCACTTCGATTCTCCTATTTTGGCATCATTCATAGGCGTATGTCTGTATTTAAGATTTACACCCACACTAAGGTTTTCCTTAGATTCTTTTCCTTTTTTTTCCTTTGGAATATGCGGTGATTAGCATGTAGCTTATTGTAGGATAACATGTAGCTTATTTTGGAAGAAAATAACGTGAAGAAATAAAGTTAATGACCACTGCATCTGTCGGTGGGACTCTAATTCATTTCTCTTTCTCGTCGTACATACGAGGTAGCCTATTAGATACATCATGCTCACCTCTGCATCTTTTCCTGTTTCAGGTAAGATATTCCTCTTAAAAAATATTTAATTATTTTTTATCTAGAACAAGGACACCAATTATCTAATGTAATCATTCATCTTGGAAGGCTCAAGAAATATTTAATTTTTTTTTAATCTAGATACTTGGTGAATATATGTAATTAAAAATTTATTTTCTTAAAATACGTTTCATAACAAATGATTGAAAGTATACGTGCAAAACTAGTACTTCAAACTTATTAAAAAAAGACTATATCTTCAAACAAACTTATTTCTCGTATATAATTTTTCTTAAGTTTAATTTTTTGCTCCTCTATTAAAATAAATGACTGAAAATATACGTGCAAAAAACGTACATAGAGACTAGTTTATATTAAAAGCACGAAGGCCCTTAGCAAAATGTCGTTCGCTTTTTATGCCCATTAAAAATAGCTTTCACATTGGATAATTTTTAAGTTAAATATTAGTTTAAAATTAATTTAAATAATAATTATTAATCTTTCATTATTTAAGATAAAATCTAAATATTTTAGGAATTCAAAATCAACTATGATCTTCTTTACATAAATTCTTTCCTTATTTGAATTGTGTAACATAATTTTTATTCCTTCCATATTATTTGATCTAACAGTATAAAAAGACTTGCTAATCTACACTTTGCCAAGGATATATGAATTTCTCCTTAGCATGTGAGTTCTTTAAACTTCTTTCCCATATTTGGGTTTTGGAAGAATTATTTTTCGTTAAAATCTTTTTCTTCTCTTATTGATCATCCACTTCAACTTTTTCAGGAATAAAAGATTAAGCTGATTTTGGATTGAAAGAGATTACACAATTAAAGAAATATTTAAAGTTTCTTTCAAAATCTTTGAGGCTACCTTCTTTTCCTTTTCTTATTCCCCATCCAATTTAATTTTCGTTTAAGATTATGTTGTTTGAGATTTTGGATTAAAAAGAATTCTCCACGTTTGAAAAAATAAAAATAAAATCCAAACACCATTGTTGTTAAGATTAGAGCTTGAATGTAATAATTTAAATAAAAGCCACATCGCTAGGATTGGCTATGGCTACTTCTGTAATTAGTTAGTAAGAGGTTGTTAGTGTTAGAATTGCAAATAAGCTATTTCTGTAAATAGTTAGTTACATTGTTAGTTAGTGTCAGTGAGTGAAAATTCACTGTTGTAGGCTGTAAGGGATTGTATATATATAGATGCACTATCATTTCCTTTCTAATCAATGAGAATGATTTCTCCCATTCCAGAATTCTCGAAGCTTCTTCTTCTCTTCTCCTTCTGAGCTTCATGGCATGCAGCCATGGCGGTTGAAGCTTAGCTCAAATATTTTTCCTCAATAATATTTAATTTTTTCATGGTATCAGAGCAAGGTATTATATAATGAGGTAATCAGTAATCTCTTGCCTCGTCTTCTCTTCAATTCACAATCGAAATTTTACGTCTTCGTCGAAATTGATAATCATTTTTCTCCTTCTGCGAAATTCTGCTCGAAATTGCGTTTTAGTTGTGATCTCGTCTAATTGTAACAAATTATAGTAGCGTTGAGCAGTTTTAGAAGTGTGATTTCACTCACATCTGTTATATTTCCAATTCATGTTCACGATTCACGGTTTGATCAATTGAGATCTATAGTTCGAACGATGGCTGAAGGTACTGTAAACAAAGACACTCTAGATACTTCAAGTCCTCTGTACATGCATCCGTCAGAGAGTGCAAGTTCTATGTTAGTACCTGTAGCTTTTGATGGCACATGGTATAGATCCTGGAGGAGAAGCATACTTAGAACCCTCTCAGTGAAGAATAAAGTTGGCTTCTTAACAAGAATGTGTCAGAAACCAGTAATTGGACATGAAACATTTGATCAATGGGAACGATGTGATGACATGGTGACTTCGTGGATTCTGAATTCCCTTTCAAAAGACCTAGCGGACAACTTACAGTATGTGAGTGATGCAAATGAGTTATGACAAGATTTAGAAGATAGGTATGATCAAACTAATAGTGCAAAACTTTATCAACTCCATAAAGAAATCAATGATTTAAGTCAGGGAACTCTGGATATAACAGGATATTACACTAAGATGAAGAAACTATGGGAATAGTTAAACACATTGAATGCACATGCACAATGCAACTGCCAATGCATTTGTGGTGCCAAGGCTAATATGCACAAAGCTGAGCAAGACAGAAGATTGATACAGTTCTTAATGGGGTTAAATGAGGTGTATACTGTTGTGAGAGGGAGTATACTGATGATGTACCCCTATCCCAAGCATTGCACAAAGCCTTCTCTATTCTCATACAAGAAGAGAAGCAAAGAGAAGTTAAACCACACAGTCAACGGTTGGTAATTGAGTTTGCATCATTGAATGCCAATGGACCAGGAAACAGCAACTTTAGAACTAACTATAATCAACACATGAGCACTTCTTCTGGTAACAATAGCTATGGAAGAGGTTATATGGGAAACAGACCTAGGCCATTATGTGATTTCTGTAAAAGACCAGGGCACACCAAGGACAAGTGTTACAAAATTCATGGTTATCCACAATACATGAAGTATAACAATGGTAATAGAGGAAGGAAAATGACAGCAAATGTGTTTGATACGACTGGCAATGAAACAACTATGACATATGAAAGGGAAAATCTTCAGGAACAAGGTAGGACCATGCAACAACTAACCAATGAACAATATGGGCAATTGCTGAGCATATTGGAAAGCTTCAAGAGTGGAAATAATGGAGACAACTCAGGAAACATCTGTCACACCCCTTTTCTACCCCCGAATTAGATATGGTAGTATGGATTGAGGGTTAAAGAGTTTTTCCAATTAAAGTGATAAATTTGAGTAGGGATTATTTTATTTACAGAGTCACCACTTGGAATTGATTTTCGGTGTTCCAAGTCACCTTTTATTTGAATCCCAAGTCAAAGGAAGATTTAACTCTATTATTGGTCTGCGAAAGCAAAGTCCGAGTAAGGAATTCTGTTGACCGAGGAGAAGGTGTGAGGCATTCCCCGAGCCCCGTAGTTCTAGCACGGTCGCTTTATTGACTTAAAACATGACTTGAATTAATTTTGGACAAATTATGATTTTTATTATTTCTATGTTTTACCTATCCACTTTTAATTCTTGATTATTAGATTTATCAAGAAAAATAATTTTAGATAAATTACGTTATCATATCATGCTACGCAAGCGAATCCGTGATCGAGGCGGAATTTAGTACTTTTATCATAACAGCGCTACGCAAGCGAATCCGCAGTTATGACATAGATTATTAGTATATCATCACCTTTAAAAAAGGTTGCTACATTTAAAGGAATTAGTTAAAAATTAAATACTCGCATTACTCAAGCGAATCCGCGATTTTATCAGATTACTAATTGAATCGAAAATTAACTAAGAACTAAACGAGTATGAAATAGCATTGTTGAATTAATTTTATTAATGTTGAACATCATGCTACGCAAGCGATTCCGTGAAGCTAAGGCGCGCTTACTAATTGCCTACCGTTTAAATTAATTAAAAGAGCTTAAGTCATTATGTTATTTTAATTTAAGGGAAGGGCTGATCTAATTGTTTCATAATATCCCTTACCTCTACTGTCACAATGGACATGAATCCACGCCTAAATATAGCACAAAGATTCAGTCATGACAAATAAGAAGCTTTTAATACACAAATGATATAAGTGTAATAAATGAATAAGTAAATGAATAAATAAACCATTTAAAGATCACATTATTTAAAATTGTAATGCCATTCCTTTATCTAAATTGGGTATAGTAAACTCGTTCGCATCCTAAAACTATTTCAAACGTCCCCAAAAAAAATGATCAGAGAATGCTCTTTATTACTAGACTAACAGTCATACAAACTAACAAGTTATAACAAAATTAAGGCCCAAAAAAAAAGAATTTTTAACGTTGGGTGAGAGAAGTAATGAATATTCAAACAAAGACTTCAAACCATTCTTAAATTGAATCACACTTACATTTTATTTGAAACACAAAATAAATGTCTTAACTAGAACATAAGCCAAAAGGAGAAAATATATATATATATTTGGACGGACATTAGTAGGCTTAGAGTTATTTGCTATAGATCCTCATGAATTTTATCAAAATGAACATAACTTTGTTAACACAAAAGTTTATGTAGAAATTGAAAACTAAAAGCGGAGTTAGCATTTACACACAGAAAGACATTTCTCATCATTCGCAGACACAATTAAAATTGCACTTAAATAACAACTCGAGTTTAAAGCTATGAACATCATTACATAAATTTTAATACACTTCAACGATTTACATGGTTGAGATAAATACCTAGATAGCAGAGATGGAATAAGCCAACAATAATGAACCAGCAACAAACTCAGCCAAAATGAGTCAACAACAACAGTAATTAAACCAGCAAAGCCGAATCAACCCAACAACAATAGCAGTGAAAAGAACCAAAAGTCACCCAGAACACACCTCGATACTCAACAACTTTTAAAGAAGGAAGGGACAACAAACTAACTTCAAAACTTTTATATTTTTTTGGAAAATATTCAAAGTGAAAGGCTGCTGAAAGTTTTATCTTTCAGCTCTTTTTTTCTGATCTTCTTCTCCCCCCAAGTGAAGAAAAAACCCTCCTTTTGTAGGAGAGGAAGACCTTAGGGATTAGGTTTTGAGTTAAACCAAAAATCTGCCCAAATGAGTGAGAAAGGACTGTCCTTTTCTCCAACTTCAGACACAAGAAAGAGAGTAGTTGTACTCTATGCATGCTTCAACAGTAAAAGCAACCAACTATGTGCTTTAATCAATCATTCCTCTTTTAACTCTTCAGAAACCAATATCAATAGCATCCCCTACTGATTTTGAACAAATTACTAAATAGATAATTGCATTTGAACCACAGACAAACTGGAAAAAAAGAAGAACTAGAACCTCTAGATTTCAGCAACTTAACAGATAACTAACTAGGACAATAGCTAAAACAAATGAGCACCTAATCAAAAAGTGATCCTGCCAAGATATTGAACTTTAGTTAATTAGTGCGACGAATTAAACACGACAATCAGAAACTAAAAAGTTACAAATTTGAACCAAAAACTAATTTTAACACCACGAGCAGCAATTATACAAAATCTGATTGAAACAATGAACTAACACAATACGTCAAAATCAACAAGCGACGACTAACTTAATAACATAAACAAACTGAATCGTCGATTATCAGAACCTAAGCCTTAATTTTAAATGCTAACAAAATCAGAAATATGAAGAAGTTGATGAGGTCTTGGATTGATACCTAACATGAACTCAAATCTGCTCGTCCTACACCACCGGGAGGATGAATTACGGCCACCGGGCTCGAGGTTTCTTGCCAACTCAGTCACCATATGCTGAAAGACGGGTCAGTGTCTTGAGGAAGCAAGAAACCTGGGGCATGGTGGCTTATAGAAATGGACAGAGGCGTTCGGGCAGTGGCCGGCGGCATCGGGCGGTGGCAGCGTGGTCGCCGGAATTTCGGTCGATGGAGTTACGGGATGAGACCAATATGAAAAGATAGAGTGGAAGGAGCCCTATCCGTCCATGTATGCATAGTAGGGTGGTGGTGGCCGGAGCTTCAGTAATTTGGGCAAAAAAGTGGCGGCTAGGGTTTCCTAAATTTGAAAATTCATGGAGTTTAAGGGAGAATTAAAAGATTTGAGTTGGAGATATGAAAAGAGAAGGAAGAAAGGAGAAGATGGTGAATTTTTTAGGCGGAAATGGGGTGGTCCACCAGTGGCCGGTGGTGGAGCCACGGCAGCGGGCGGCGGCTAGAGAGAGGGGAAAGAAGAGATGAGGCAATAGGGTTTGGGAGAGTGAAATGAGGCCAAAAATCTGAATATAGGGCCTTTTGTATGACAAATAAAATTAATTTTGGGCCATTGGATCAAATATAATAGAAGGCTGAGATATGATCTCTGTGACTTAACCCAAACGACGTAGTTTTGTGCTCAAACTACGTCGTTTTTGCCCCTCCCCTGGCAGCCCTTTTATGGATTAGCCATTTCACTTTTGGCCACTTAAATTATTTCAATTTTAACCATTTTCCTTGAATCTTATCTTATTAAACTATAATCTAATTAACCTAAATACAAACTAATAAAATAAACATAATAAAACTCATTAGCTAACAATTGAATTAATTATATGAGAAATTAATTTGATTAACTTATCAAATAATTAGTCAATTAAAAGAGCACACACAAAAAGAAAAGTATAGAAAAATTGTTTTTTTTTTGGTATTTTTATAAAGAAATGCAAAATAAAAAGTGCACAAACAACTAAAAATCATCGAAATACTAGCATTTTTAGGGGAGTTAAAAGCATGCAAAAATTAGGTATTCACAGCTGTCCCTCTTTGCTCGAGAACATGAAGAGTTTTCGTGCAAAGAAAAGTGAATCCATGACTAATTTTTGCTCGCACATCACTACAATGAAGCATTTTGAAAAAGGTGACCGAACCTTGCTTCCGAGGTTGCCTACATATCCTTGGCTATAAAGGAATCAGGTCAGTGTAGTTCTGGGAAAACTTGGTAGCTGGGACTACCGGACACTGGAGTTAATATTGTTGTTGTTGTTGTTGTTGTTGTTGTTGTTGTTGTTGTTACTGTTACTTGCTGCTTACATCAAAAGAAGAAAAGAACTACACATTGCTCAAGCTAAAAGTTACAAAATTCCTATCTCTGTGTCTTCTGGAGTCAAATCTTGATTCTTGACCTGCTCGCTTGTGTTGACTTTAGATTGGATCTTGATGCGCTTTGAAGAAAAGATTATGGCTCATTCTCGATTGCTTAACTTCCGATCGGAGTTTGGAGAAATGAAATTTGAGAAGCTTGATTGTTGACACATTATCAATGCTAAACTCCAACTATCTTGTGATCGAAAAATTTCTTTCTTCTGATGAGAAACTAAAACCGCAAGCTTTAACCGTCACCTGTGCTCTACGGCGGGGCCTGAAAAGTCATCAAAGACGAACAAACGAACAAAAGTTTTCTGCCCCAGTTTGGACTAGGAAATTTTTGTGAGTTATTAGAGAAAGCTGTAAACTATCTAATTTATTGTAAGGCACAAATTTTGTAACGAGGGATTGTGTACCCTATGTTACCCAGAGGATAGGCAACCAGGGGTTGGTACCCTGTATTACTGAAATGAAATATAACCAGGGGTTGGAACCCTGTGTCACTAGGAAGGAAAGTAACTAGGGGTTGGTACCCTGTATTACTGAAATGAAATATAACCAGGGGTTGGAACCCTGTGTCACTAGGAAGGAAAGTAACTAGGGGTTGGTACCCTGTATTACTGGAGAGGAATGTAACCAGGGGTTGGTACCCTGTGTTACTAGAAGAGAATGTAACCAGAGGTTGGCACCCTGTATTACTAGAAATGAATGTAACTAGGGATTGGCCCCGTATTACTGGAAGGAAATGTAACCAGGGGTTGGCATCCTGTATTACTGGAGAGGAATGTAACCAGGGGTTGGTACCCTGTGTTACTGGAAGAGAATGTAACCAGGGGTTGGCACCCTGTATTACTGGAAATGAATGTAACCAGGGATTGGTGCCCCGTATTACTGGAAGGAAATGTAACCAGGGGTTGGCACCCTGTATTACTGGAAAGGAATGTAACCAGGGGTTGGTACCCTGTGTTACTGGAAGAGAATGTAACCAGGGGTTGGCACCCTGTATTACTGGAAATAAATGTAACCAGGGATTGGTGCCCCGTATTACTGGAAGGAAATGTAACCAGGGGTTGGCACCCTGTATTACTGGAGAGGAATGTAACAAGGGGTTGGTACCCTGTGTTACTGGAAGAGAATGTAACCAGGGGTTGGTACCCTGTGTTACCGGAAGAAAATGTAACCAGGGGTTGGTACCCTATATCACTGATATAGCGTTGAATTCCTCAAGGCGAAATGGTTCTACCCGAGTTAAACTACGTAAAACATCATGAGTGAAGAGTACTTCTACCAGGAACTATGAGCTGGATCCACTAGGCGAAATGGTTCTACCTGGGTTAAGCTACGTAAAACACCCTGAGCGAAGAGTACTTCTACCCGGAACTATGAGCTGGACCCCCTTAGGCGAAATGGTTCTACCTGGGTTAAGCTACGTAAAATGACCTGAGCGAAGAGTACTTCTACCCGGAACTATGAGCTGGACCCCCTTAGGCGAAATGGTTCTACCTGGGTTAAGCTACGTAAAACAACCTGAGCGAAGAGTACTTCTACCCGGAACTATGAGCTGGATCCCCCTAAGCGAAATGGTTCTACCTGGGTTAAACTACGTAAAATGACCTGAGCGAAGAGTACTTCTACCCGGAACTATAAGCTGGATCCCCCTAGGCGAAATGGTTCTACCTGGGTTAAGCTACGTAAAATGACCTGAGCGAAGAGTACTTCTACCCGGAACTATGAGCTGGATCCCCCTAGGTGAAATGGTTCTACCTGAGTTAAGCTACTAAACTAGGAGGTGTGAATAGTAGTGATGCATGCTAAAAATAAAAGAAAAATGGAGATTTTAAGGAGCTTACGTTCGGTGACATTCGTCCTTTAAAAATTGCCATTTTGCACTGCTTTGTTCCTGCTTCAAACAAAGAAAAATTTATGAGTTTTCAAAGTGGTGGTTGGTTTGTGGCCTTGATGCCCTATTGTGGTTTGACTTCAAGGCCTCTCCGCAGCTGAAGAACTGATTCTATCAATATGGTACCGAGGTTCTCGGATACTCTATCATTTTGTAGAGACCTTGGCTTTTCAATGTTGCCCCAACTGTTTCATACTCAGACGTCCTTGGTATTTCTACCTTTGTCTCTGAGGCAATGCAATTTTCTTTACAAAATCAAACTCAGTTGTCTTGCACCTTGTACCTGTTTGTGTCTGCAGTGCTTATCAACTTTTCTCATGAAGAGGTCTTGCTTAGGCAACCCTTTCAGTTTCTTTGAGACACTTTGTTCGCCTGGTCAAATGAGATCACAGACGGATTCGTGCCTTCATCAATGCCGTATATGCCCCAAATTGTGCTCGATATTACGGGGAAACTGTATCCAGCTTTGCAGCCATTTCTTTGCTTCGCTTTTGACGAAAGATTATACCAAAAGGGACTCAAAGAAAATTATGGGTAAAAATAAAAGAATACTTGAAGGTTCAAAAGAACTGTGCTTAAACAAAAGGCGTCCCTTTTGGGGAAAGAAATAGGGAGACTTATCTGGAAGTATGTGCCGACTTCAATGAATCATGACATGCATTTTGGACTGGATGCCAGATCCGTCTGGGCTGTCTAATTCTCAAAATTCGTTGCCAATGTTCATCTTGAGACTGTCTTGGCTGTGCTCATGCCGGAGTACGAATACTCTCATTCAGCTAGTAGCACCCTTTGCGGGTTTTCGCTAACTAACCTCTCTCTTTTCTCTACTCACCATCGTCTTATGGTGCCCATATGGGTTTTCACCAATAAGACTCTCTCATTTCT
Source organism: Nicotiana undulata (assembly GCA_005239495.1). Lineage (NCBI taxonomy): Eukaryota > Viridiplantae > Streptophyta > Magnoliopsida > Solanales > Solanaceae > Nicotiana > Nicotiana undulata. The sequence goes on along the minus strand of MDKH01119875.1, from coordinate 377 downwards.
CTGCTCACTGTCGCCTTACAATGCCCATTTGGGTTTTCACCGATAAGACTCTCTCATTTCTCTGCTCACTGTCGCCTTACAATGCCCATTTGGGTTTTCACCGATAAGACTCTCTCATTTTTTTTTTATTTTTTTTAAGATACGACATGCGGGAGGTTGCCCAATGCCCCTGACATGGGAACTTCAAATATTCTCAAAGATCGACCAGAATTTCTCAACATGGAAAAAATGGGAAAAGAACCTTGAACTGAATTACAACTTTTGGAACCGTTTCTACAGAAAAAACCGTAAAATAAACAAACTTCTGGCCCATGCTTGGAGTATTGGGAATATGGATTTTTTGTTGTGATGGGACCGAACCCAGGGTAAGGCTGCCT
>ML260429.1:0-24118 GCA_005239495.1 Nicotiana undulata | reverse complement strand
CTCCCCACGGTCGCGAATCATACCTGCGACTCGTGTGCTGACTCGATATATGATATAATAATAATCTCACTCACGATCGCGAATCATACGTGCGACTCGTGTGCTGACTCAATATAAATCTCCCCACGGTCGCGAATCATACCTGCGACTCGTGTGCTGACTCGATATATGATATAATAATAAGCTCACCCACGATCGCGAATAATACATGCGACTCGTGTGCCCGATTATTTATAAATATACAAATACCTTTCAGCCCGCCGTGGCATACGGCCCGATCCCATAAGAGTGGGGGAAAGCGCACTCCGCTGGCGGAACGTAAAGTGCCAATCGATCGCATACACACACAATATTCTTTTCTTTTCATAATACTTTCCATAAACAATTTCCCTCCTATTACTTTCAGTAAAACAATTCCTTTCATATTATTTTCCGTACAACAAATCCCTTTCCTATTATTTTCCGTAAAACCAATTCCTTTCATATTATTTTAAATTCCATAAATGTCAGAGAAGCAAGACTACATATAACAGGATCTCATAACATAACATATAAGTTATTGCAAGGAGAACGTAAAGCATGATGTGGGGCCTAACTACCCGTACATAACAATAATAGCCGCTACGTACGGACTCCCGTCACTTGGTACGTACTTAGCCCCTGCAAATAATTACATATAGTATGTGGAACACCTAAGGGGACAATTCCCTCTTACAAGGTTAGAAAGGAGACTCACCTCGCTCCGAAGCTCCATAACCGGCTTCCAAGCCCTTCCGACGACTCCAATGGATGCACAACGCCCCTAAACTAACCAAACAACGACAAACCAATGAAAATATACTCTAATATTTGCTAAAAAATCAGATTATATAATTTCCCAACTCCGCTAAAGGAATTAACCAAAATGCCCTCGGGCCCACGTGCCAGGATTCCGAAATTTCTCGAAGATAAATTCTATCCATAACTTTACTAACTCAAATATACAATTTGTTACAATTTTTATGCTCAAATTCATGGTAAAAGTCCAAAATCCCAAGTTCTAGGTGTTCCCCCAAAATTACAAATTTATACAAATTTTCCATGTCTAAATCCATTTAAGATCACATATTTAACTCAAAAATAGGAAGAAATCACTTACCTTGTGTTGTTTGGTGAAAATCCTTCCTTGAGCTCTCCAAAATCATCCAAGCCAAATGAAAGAAATGGGCCAAAATTCGTGTTTAAAGAATCTGCCCATGCTTCATCGAGTTGTACCTTGCACTTGTGTTGTGCATGTTGTACATCCTATTACAATTTTCCCTTGTTGAACACCTTCTGTTAAAACACCCATAACTTTTTGTAGAAATATCCAAATAACAAACAGTTTGAAGATTTAGAAACTAGACTCAAATATATTTAATTTGATAGTCTGTACACCATATAACACTTTATATATCCTGAGATATGAGCTTCTAAAGTTGGTTCCATGCATAAATAAATTCTGGCGAAACTGCTCCACCGGCCATCTTCAATCGGTCATAACATTTTGCACAAAACTCCAAATGACAAATAGTTTAATGTTCTGAAAACTAGACTTCACAAGATCTACAACTTTCATATTTTGCAAATTTTCAGATTCCTTATAGATTCTTATATATACACTTCCAAAGTTAGCTCTTCGATGCATAAATTGCTGTCCAAAAGTGCAGCAGAAATTTCTGCAATTTTTCCTCTTTTTTTTGTCCGAAATTCATTTCGTTAACCTTCCGAAATCTACCCGAGGCCCTCGGGACCTTAACCAATTATACCAACATGTCCCAAAACATGATACAAACTCGTTCGAGGCCTCAAATCACATCAAACAACGTCGAAATCATGAATCACACTCCAATTCAAGCTTTATGAACATTGAAATTTCAAACTTCTACATCCGATGACGAAACCTATTAAATCCCGTCCGATTAACCCCAAATTTTGCTACAAGTCATATTCGACATTACGGACCGGCTCCAACTTTCGAAACTGGAATCGGACCCCGATATCAAAAAGTCAAACTCTCGGTCAAACTTCTCAAAAACCTTAATATTTCTATCTTTAGCCAAATGACTTCAAAATGACCTCCGAACATCCGAATTCACTGCTCCCAACTCCAAAATCACCATACGAAGCTATTCCCAGACTCGGAATCCCAAACGGACATCAATATCATTGAAATGCGCTTCAAGCCAAACTTAGGAAATTTCTTCAAAAATGCTGACTTCCACAATATACACCGAAACACTCCCGGGTTATCCAAATCCCGATCCGGACATATGCCTAAGTCCGAAATCATCATACGAACCTGTTGGAACCTTCGGATCCTGTATATGTACTTGTTACTGTTTCATAGATATTGACTTGTCATACATTTGAGGAAAAGAAAGTGGGGACCATTATTTATTGTGATATTTGAGGCAAAGGGAGTGGGAAAATTGTTTACTATTTATTTCAGAGGTACTCAGATTTCAGTGCCTTATATTCACATTGTTGCTTATCTGCCTTCACATGCCTACCGTTTTCATCATATGCTGTCATATTACTATTGTTGGACCTTAGTGAGTGTCGAGTCGACCTCTCGTCACTACTTCTTCGAGATTAGACGGGATACTCACTGGGTACATATATGTTTATGTTCTCATGCTACACTTTCTGTGCATTTTGTTGCACAGGTACCCTCATAGTGCAGTGATTGATTCGGAGACTTACTCAGGCTGCATTGTTTCGATGGCGTTCCACAGCTGGTAGAGTCTCCCTTCTATGTCCCTACGCTTTTATCTATATTGCCTTTTTCCAATTTAAATTCTCGGACAAGAGTTGTAATATTGTATAAATTCTTAGAAATTGCTCATGTACTTGTGTCACCGGGTTCTGGGGAGGTGTTGGTAGTTCATGTACTGCATTAAGTGGATTTTCTGCCGTATTTAGTTTACGAGAATTTGTTTTATTATTTGGTTATAAATGCATAAAAAGGCATGATTTTGAAAATGTTAAGTAGGAAGTTGTTTGAACTAGTTCAGGGATTGGCTTGCCTGACAGTGTGTCTGGTGCCATCACAACCCATAGATTTTGGGTCGTGAAAATTTCAATAACAACAATAATCATAAGTAATAGGCTTTACAACAACAAAAATAACTAGAATTAACTTTCACTCGCATGTTATGACCTTACCACAACGTATAGGTACTCGTCACCTCACCTATACATTGGATTTAGCAATAAAACAGGTAACAAGTAGTCACACAATACCTATTCCCTCAAGCTAAGGTTAGACACAACACTTACCTCGAATTCGCAGGCCACTCACTGCTCAATCACTGCTTTTTCTTTAGAATTGGCCTTCAACTCACTCGTATCTAATCATAATTTGTTTAGCATCATTAATTGATTCTAAAGGTGCGAACTTTAATGCAAAATCATGGTTTTCCTAAGATTTCCCAACAAAATTTGAAATTCGACCCCGGGCTCGCTTGGTCTATCTCATGGTTCAGACCAAAACCCATTTACTTATTTTCCCCCGAGCCCGGATATACAATTGGTTTCGGAATCCGACCTCAATTCGAGGTCTAAATCCCCAAAATTTTAAATTCCTAAGTTCTACCCAAAAGGTTGAAATCTTTTTAAAAGTTCTTAAGGATTAAAAGAAATTAGTTAGAGATCACTTACCAATAATTTGAAGAAGTTTGGGTCTTTGGAAAATCGCATATGGAGGTTTAGGGTTTGAGAGAGTTGAAAAATGGGAGAAAAACCCGTCTAAAATCAGACTTAACAGGTTGCAGTTATCGCATTTGTGATCAGGGGTTCGCAATTTCGAACCCTGTGGAAATCTGACTGCCTCGCATTTGCGACCAAAAATGTCGCATTTACGACTTCTGGGCTCTTCACATTTGCGGCCAAAACTCGCATTTGCGAGGTCTGAAGCTGTCCCCGGCCTTCGCATTTGCGATGAAATTCTTCGCATTTACCAGGCCTGCAGACTTCGAAATTGCGAAGCCTGATCTCGCAATTGCGAGATCAGAGGCCTGGTGACAGACACCAGATGCACAACTGGGATTTTTCTAAGTCTAAACACTTCGTAGCCTACCCAAAACTCACCCGAGTCCATAGGGCTCAAAACCAAACATGCACGCAAGTCTAAAAATATCATACAGACTTGCTCGTGCGATCAAATCACCGAAATAATATCAAAAACTATAAATTTAACCTCAAAACTCATGATTTTCTCAGGAACACTTCAATTTCACTAACTTTTCAACCAGATGTCCGAATCATATCAAATCGACTCTAATTCTCACCAAATTTCATAGATACGACTGAATTATAATAACAAACTTGTAGCGGGATCCGGAACCAAAATACGGGCCCAATACCTACAGTTTCAAGCATTATTTCATTTCTTTATTTCCTATCAAAACCAGCACAACAATTTTCTTCAAAAAATGTTTTCTAAGGCTAGGAACCTCGTAATTCAATTTCGGGCATACGCCCAAGTTCCATATTTTACTGCGGACCTTCCAGGATCACCGGAACACAGATCCGGGTCCTTTTACTCAAAATGTTGACCAGAGTCAACCAAAACTAAATTTTAACTCTAAAAATTACTATTTCTCATATTTTCACATAAAAGCTTTACAGATTCATGCCCATACTGCGCATGCAAATCGAGGAAATAAAATTAGTCTTTTTAAGGATAATGAGCCTAGAATAGAGGTCTTAATTCATAAGATGACCCTTTGGTTCATCACAATCTCCACCTCTAAAACAAATTTTCGTCCTCGAATGGACATAGAAAATTACCTGGACTAGCAAAAAAGTGAGGATATCTACTCTGCATGTTTGACTCGGACTCCAAACTAGTAGCCTCAACAGTCTGACCTTTCCACTACACTCAAACTAAATGGTAACTCTCTGACCTCAACTGACCAACTTGCCGATCTAAAATGGCTACCGGCTCCTCCTCAAAAGTCAAATCTTTGTCCAATTGGACAGAGCTGAAATCTAACACGTGGGACGGGTCACCATGATATTTTCGGAGCATAGACACATGGAATATCAGATGAACTGAGGATAACCCCGGAGGCAACGCAAGTCTCTAAGCTACCTCCCCTACTCTATCAAGAATCTCAAATGGTCCGATATACCTAGGGCTCAACTTGCCCTTCTTCCCAAATCTCATAAAACCCTTCATGGGCGATACCCGAAGTAATAACCTTTCTCCGACCATGAATGTCACATCACGAACCTTACGGTTGACATAACTCTATTGCTGTACCGAGCTGCACGAAGTCGATCCTGTATAATCTTGACCTTGTTTAAGGCCTATTGAACTAAGTCTGTACCCAATAACCGAGTCTCTCCCGGCTTAAACCATCCAACTGGCGATCTATAACGTCTACCATATAATGCCTCATAGGGAGCCATCTGGATGATCGACTGGTAACTATTATTGTAGGCAAACTACGCTAATGGAAATAATTGATCCCAAGAACCTCCAAAATCAATAACACAGGCGCGGAGCATATCCGCAAAGATCTGAATAGTACGCTCGGACTGCCCGTTCATCTAAGGATGGAATGTTGTGCTCAACTCAACCCGTGTACCCAACTCACGCTGAACTGCACTCCAAAATTGCGAGGTAAACTACGTACCCTGATCAGAAATGATAGACACGGGCACACCGTGAAGGCAAACAATCTCTCGAATATATATCTCTGCCAATCGCTCTGAAGTATAAGTGATTGCCACTGGAATGAAATGTGCTGATTTAGTCAGCCTATCCACAACATCCCAAACGACATTGAACTTTATCCGAGTCTATAGGACGCCAACAAAAAAATCTATAGTGATACGCTCCCACTTCTACTCAGGAATCTCTATCTGTTGTAGCAAACCACCGGGTCTCTGATGCTCATACTTCGCTTGTTTGCAATTCAAACAACGAGCCACATAAGCAACAGTGTCCTTCTTCATCCTTCTCCACCAATAGTGCTACCGCAAGTCCTGGTACATCTTGGTTGCACCTGGGTGAATAGAATACTTAGAACTGTGTGCCTCCTCAAGGATCAACTCACGAATGCCATCAAAATTAGGCACACATATACGACCATGCATCCTCAAAACACCGTCATTTCCAACTGTAACCTTCTTGGCACCACTGTGCCGAACTGTGTCCCTAAGGACCATCAAATGCGGGTCATAATCTTGCCGACCTCTGATAAGCTCAAATAAAGAAGACCGAGCGACTGTACAATCTAAAACAATGCTGGGCGAAATATCCAACCTCACGAACTGATTAGCCAAAGTCTGAATGTCTGAAGCTAACGGTCTCTGACCGACTGGAATAAATGCAAGGCTGCCCATACTCACCGCCTTCCTACTCAATGCATCGCCCACTACATTGGCCTTCCCTAGATGATACAATATAGTGATGTCATAATCTTTCATTAACTCTAACCATATCCTCTGTCTCAAATTATGATCCTTTTGCTTTACAAGTACTGCAGACTGTTGTCACGACCGAAAATACTAACTCAGGTCGCGATGGCGCCCAACACCGTAGTTAGGCAAGCCAACTCCAGTTACTAATGGGTTTCATTTAATTTAGCAAAACATTTCCATCACTTACTTGATTTAAATTCAAGACATTAATTTAGGGCGAGTAATTTAGGAAAATTTCAACAGAAACAACCATAAGAGTCATAATTTAATATTTACAGCCCAAAATATAATGTCTACTACGTGTGTGCCAGGAAATAGTGTCACAAGTCTACATGCATCTAGTAGAGTGAGAATCCAAAAGAATACAAGTCTGTCCTACTGTCTGAGGAAATATAGACAGATATAATCAAAAGAAAGAAAAACTCCAAGGTGCTGCTGGAAGTCGTCAGGGAAAGCAGCTCACCGAGAAGTCTAAACCAAGTATAAGTCAGGGACGAGCTCTGGACTGATACCCAAATGCACCTGCCTCAGATCCTGTACAATTAAGTACAGAGTGTAGCATGAGTACATAAAATAATATGTACCCAGTAAGTATCCAGTCTAATCTCGAAGAAGTAGTGACGAGAGGTCGACTTGACACTTACTAGGGTCCAAATAGTATAATTATGTGAATATCTTACAGAGAGTAATAGGTACACATGAATAATAGAGAAATGAATATCTATCATGGTACGAAATCTACTTCGAGTCGAAACTCTAACATACAAACTTCAAATCTATCATTTCAAGTCGTTTTACAGTTTTAAGTCATGAATAATATCAAATAAGAAGCAGGCGCACAATATATATCAGAAGGTACGGTTTGGGACAACATGCCGGATGGTCGAACGACGCGAACCATAGATGCATCTATTAACCTGCCGTGGCGTACGACCCACTCCCATGAGAGTAGTGGAATCAATCACTCCGCTCGCGGAATATATATATTGCAAAGCGGTCACACATAAACATAACATTTTTATTTAAATCCTTTTTCTAAATAAAAATGATTCGTCGGAAGACACCTATCAAGAGAAGTTCATGAAACAAATTTGCATACGAGGGAATTACAAGGCATGCAGTAATTTATGAAATTCACAAGGCATGATGTAAACTTAACTACCCGGACATAACAAGAATAGTCACTACGCACGGACTCTCGTCACATTGTACGTACGTAGCCCCCGAAAATTAATCACACAAAATCGTTTATTTCACCTAAGGGGATAACTCCCTCTTACGAGGTTAGAAAGGAGATTTACATCGTGTCAAGTCTACTCCCCAAGTCAAGAACGCGCCCGAAACTCCAAATTCGTCGCCCAAGGACTCAAAACTAGCCAAATATCGCATAAATAAATCAATCTATACTCAAAAGTATGAAATTCCCCTATTTAAGTGATTATTTCATCCTAAATTACAAAATCCCAAAATACACCCCGGGCCACATACTCGGATTCCGAAATTTTTCGAAGGAAACAATCACCCATAACCTAAGGATCAATATTATATAGTTTTTGTATGATTCCATAACTAGTTAGTTTGTAATTCTCTCATTTACATAAAAATCCTGGTTTTACTCTAACCCATGATTTCTACTCATTTAAAGTGTTAATATACCTAGGAATTGAAGTACTAAACTAAATTTAGGGTAGGAATTACTTACCATACAGTAGCTAGGTCGCTTATCTCTTTTGCATGCTCTAAAAATCACCCAAGGATGAAGAAAGTGTTCAAAAATGGTGAATTCCCGTATTTAAAACAACCTCACGGTCGACATGTTTTTCGCACCTGCGGTCTCGCATCTGCGAGAAAAATCTCGCACTTGCGGAGGAGGGGAAGGGGAGCCTGGCATCGAAATATGATATGCACCTGCGGAAATGAGCAACACCACCTGGGGGTCGCACCTACGAGGCTGGGACCACAGAAGCAGTCTCGCACCTGCAGCTAGCCCTCCGCAGGTGCGGTCGCACCAGATCTGATGCACCAGCAGTCATTTAAGGCTATTTTTTGCCTCGCTCGATGCCCGAATGGCATCCGGGCCCACCCGCGACCCCGTCCAAATATACCAACAAGTACTAAATCATTATACGGACTCGCTCGAGCCTTCAGAACGTCCAAAACAACGCTAAATCTAAAAATCATACCACAAAACCTGTTGGATCAAACATAAGAACTTTAAGTTCTTAAATTCTCTTTCAATCGCCGAATCTACCTATACTACTCGGAATGTCACCACATTTTGCAAGCAGGTCATAAATGACATAACGGAACTATTCCCTATCTCGGAATTCTGTTTGGACCTCGATAACACAAAAACACGTTCCAAACCTCAATTTGAACTTAAGGAAACTCTTATTTCACTATTTGGCGCTGAAATGCTCCCGAGTCATCCAAAATCCGTTCTGAACATACGCCCAAGTCCGAAATCATCATATGAACATACCGGAACCTTCGAATCTCGATTCCGAGGTCGATTACTAAAAATGTTGACCGAAGTCAAACTTGGCCTTAAAGGCCAACCTTAAGGAACTAAGTGTTCCTAAACCATTCCAAACTCCTCCAAATCCCGAACCACCCATCCCCGCAAGTCATAAATTAGTAAAAGCAACTGTGGGAAGTCTCATTTAGGGGCACGGGGTTCTAAAACACAAAACGGCCTGTCGGGTCGTTACATTCTCCACCTCTTAAACAAACGTTCGTCCTCGAACGGGTGTAGAATCATACCTAGAGTGCTAAATAGGTGTGGATATCTGCTCCGCATGTCCTCCTCGGACTCCCAACTCGCCTCCTCGAATGGTTAGCCCCTCTACTGGACCTTTACAGCGGAAACCCTCTTGGACCTCAAGTGGCATTCCTGCCTATCAATAATAGCAACTGGCTCCTCCTCGTAGCCCAACCTCTCATCTAGCTGAATGGTGATGAAATCCACCACGTGAGAGGTGTCGGCGTGGTACCTCCGGAGCATGGACACATGAAAAACCGGATGAACTCCTGATAAAATGGGAGGTAAAGCGAGCTCATAAGCAACCTCTCCAACTCGCCTCAACACCTCAAATGGGCCTATAAACCTTGGGCTTAGCTTGCCCTTCTTCCCAAACCTCATAATACCCTTCATTGGGGAGACTTTCAACAGGACCTTTTCTCCCTCGATAAATGATACATCACGCGCCTTGTGATCCGCGTAACTCTTCTGTCTGGACTGTGCTGTGCGGAGCCTCTCCTCAATCAACTTTACTTTCTCCAAAGCATCCTTCACCATATCAGTGCCATATAACCTAGCCTCTCCAGGCTCAAACCACCCGATAGGAGAACGACATCGCCGACCATACAAGGCCTCAAATGGAGCCATCTCAATGCTAGACTGATAACTGTTATTATAAGCAAACTTGGCCAAAGGAAAGAACTGGTCCCACTGCCCTCAAAAGTACATCACACATACCCTGAGCATATCCTCCAATATCTGGACTGTCCGCTCCGACTGCCCGTCAGTTTGAGGATGAAATGATGTGTTGAGCTCTACTTGGGTGCCCAACTCACTCTACAATGCTCTCCAGAAGTGTGAGGTGAACTGAGGACCTCGATCTGATATAATGGACACAGGCACACCGTGCAACCGAACTATCTACCGCATGTAGATCAGGGCCAACCTCTCCAAAGTATAAGTAGTAGCTACTGGAATGAAATGCGCCGACTTGGTCAATCTATCCACAATGACCCAAACCGCACCAACCTTCCGTAAAGTCCGAGGCAACCCAACTACGAAGCCCATAGTGATGCGCTCCCATTTCCACTCAGGTATAGGCATCTGCCAAAGTAGGCCTCATGGACTCTGGTGCTCATACTTAACCTGCTGGAAATTTAGACACCTAGCCACATACTCCACTATGTCTTTCTTCATCCGCCTCCACCAAAAATGCTGCTTCAAGTCACGATACATCTTCGTAGCACCAGGATGAATAGAATACCGTGAACTGTGAGCATCCTCTAGAATCCTCTCTCTCATTCCATCAACATTAGGGACACATAAGCGACCCTGAAGCCTCAGATTACAATCCTCGCCAATAGAAACCTCCTTGGCACCAACCTGCACCACTGTCTCCCGTAGCTCTGCCAAGCGCGGATCATCGAACTGCCGAGCCTTGATCTCCCCCAATAATGAAGACTGAGCAACCACACGAGCAATAACTCGGTGGGGCTCTGAAAGGTACAACCTCACAAAGCGATTAGCCAAGGACTGAATGTCCAAAGCTAGAGGTCTCTCCTCTGTTGAAATATAAGCCAAGCTACCCATACTTTTTGCCTTCCTGCTTAAGGCATCTGCTACCACAGTTGCCTTGCCCGGATGATAAAGAATGGTGATGTCATAATCCTTCAGCAACTCAAGCCACATGCGCTGCCTCAAATTAAGATCCCTCTGCTTGAACAAGTGCTGCAAGCTGCAGTGGTTCGTATAAACCTCAGTAGGCACCCCATACAAATAGTTCCTCTAAATCTTAAGAGCATGAACAATCGCCGCCAATTCCAAATCGTTCACGTGGTATTTTTTCTTAGGAAACTTCAGCTGACGTGAAGCATATGCAATAACTCGCCCCTCCTGCATCAACACACATCCCAAACCAACGAGCGAAGCGTCGCAATAAACTGTATACATCCCAGAATCGGAAGGCAATACTAGAACTGGTGTTGAGGTCAATGCTATCTTGAGCTTCTGAAAGCTCGCCTCACATACGTCGGACCATCAGAACGGGGCATTCTTCGGAGTCAATCTAGTCAGAGGAGCTGCAATGGATGAAAAACCCTCCATAAATCGGCGAAAATAACCTGCTAGACCCAAGAAGCTCCTAATCTCTGTAGCTGATGTAGGGCGTGGCCAACTCTGAATTGCCTCAATCTTCTTAGGATCAACCTTGATACCCTCTCCAGATACCACATGTCCCAAGAATGCCACAGAATCCAACAAAAACTCACACTTGGAGAACTTAGCATACATCTTCTATTCTCGCAAGGTTTGGAGCACAACTCTCAAATGCTGCTCGTGCTCCCCCAGACTACGTGAGTAAATCAGAATGTCATCAATAAAGACAATGACAAAAGAATCAATATAAGGCCTAAACACCCTGTTCATCAAGTCCATAAATGTTGCTGGGGCATTAGTAAAGCCAAAGGACATCACCAGGAACTCATAATGACCATATATCGTACGAAAGGCCGTCTTCGGAACATCCGAGTCCCGAATCTTCAGCTGATGGTACCCTGATCTCAAGTCAATCTTAGAAAACACCCGAGCGCCCTGCAACTGATCAATTAAATCATCGATACGCGGCAACGGGTACTTTTTCTTGATGGTGACCTTGTTCAACTGGCCGGTAATCAATACACATCCGCATAGTCCCATCCTTCTTCTTCACAAATAACACTGGAGCACCCCAAGGTGATACGCTTGGTGTGATAAACCCCTTATCCAACAACTCCTTAAGTTGTTCTTTCAATTCCTTCAATTCTTTCGGAGCCATCCGATATGGGGGAATAGATATAGGCTGGGTGCCTGGATCTAAGTCAATTCAAAAATCAATGTCATGATTCGGTGGCATGCTTGGAAGGTCTGAAGGGAATACATCAACAAACTCTCAAACTACTGGCACTGAATCAATTGTCTGAGACTCGGCGGTGGTGTCCCGCACATAAGCAAGATAAGCCAAACAACTCTTCTCGACCATATGTCGAGCCTTCAGGAAAGAAATAACCTGACTAGCTGCACCAACTGAGGAACCCCTCCACTCCAATCTCGGCAACTCGGGCACGGCTAAAGTAACAGTCTTGGCATGACAATCTAGGACAACATGATAAGGAGATAGAAAATCCATGCCCAGGATGACCTCAAAATCAACCATATCAAGCAACATGAGGTCCTTTATGGTCTCTAACCCACATAATGTAACCACACAGGACCGATAAATCCGGTCCACGACCACAGAATCGTCCACAGGAGTGGACACATAAACAGGAGTACCCAAGGACTCGCGAGGAATATCCAGGAAATGAGCAAACAAAGCTGGTACATATGAATAAGTGGATCCTGGATCAAATAATCCGAGGCATCTCTACCGCATACTGAAATAATACATGTGATCACGACATCTGATCTGGCCGGAATAGCATAGAATCTGGCTGGATCGCCGGATGATTGACCTCCACAAGAATAAACAGGAGCTGGATGGGCTTCCCTTGCCTGGACTCCACCTCTAGGATGAACCCTACCAGTTTTTCCTCCACTTTGGGTGGTCGAACCGCTAGTGCTGACCTCATAGGCTGGTGACCCTGCTGCACTGCCTTGCCCCAAAGCCTGGGACAATACCTCTTCATATGGCTTGGATCCCCACACTCATAACAACCTCTCGGTACCATGGCCTGCGGCCTTGAAGAAGAACTCTGAATGGCTGGAGGGCGATGTGAACTCTCTGGCATAGCACTGAAGTAAGGACTGGAAGACCCTTGATGACCAGAATATCCGCCGAAGGAACGCTGAATAGTTGGCGGGAGGTAAGAACTCTCCGATATATCGCTAAAATAAGGCCTCACTGGAATACCTCGGGGATGTGGTGGGGATGATGAATATGGAGGCTTACTAGGCTGGCCCCTATCAAACTAACCTCTGCCCGTGGCTGGAGCACCTCTGAAATCCCCAGAAAATCTAGCTCTCTTATCCTGCTGACTCTGCTCTCTGCCCCTCGATCGATAACCCTTAATCCAGCGAGCAATATCGACTACAAGCTGATAAGGAGTCCCCATCTCCACATCTCGGGCCATGCTGACCCAAATACCTGAGTGCAACCCAGCTACGAATCTCCGCACTCTCTCTGCATCTGTAGGAAGTATCATGAGGGCATGATGAGACAGCTCAGAAAACCTAGCCTTGTAGTCAGTCACTGACATCTGACCCTTCTCCAGCTTCTCAAACTGATATCGCAGCTCTTCCCTCTCAAAGGGTGGAATATATCTATCCAGGAACAACTGAGTGAGCTGCCCCTAACTAGGTACATAATGCTTATGCACTCATGCTACGCTTCTGTACTTAATTGTACAGGTCCTGAGGCAGGTGCAACTGGTTATCAGTCCGGAGTTCATTCTTGATTTCCGTCGGTAGAGGCTTCACGGTGAGCTGCTTCCCTTGATGCCGTTCAGCAGAACTTAGAGTCTTCCCTTTTGTTATTTTGTCTATATTATCTCAGAGAGTAGGATAGGCATATCTTTTGATTCTTTCTACTAGATGCCTGTAAACTTGTGACACTAGTTCCTGGCACACACTTTGGTAGACTATTCTTTTGGAAATGTAACTATTTTAATTTAACTTCTTGATCAATGCAATTGAATTTGCCTCTAACATTTTTCTATTTTCTCATGCCTTGTGACAAAAGCTTAAGTATCATTAAAAAGGTTTTATAAAAATTAAGTGGAATTCACTGGACCAATTGTGTTGGCTTGCCTGAGATCGGTGTTGGGCGCCATCGCGACCTAGGTTAGCATTTGGGTCGTGACAACAACCAATCCATGCCCAATATGACATCAAAATTGACCATGTCCATAAGCAAAAGGTCTACACTCGTTTCAAGACCCTCAATGATTACAACACATGAACGATACACATGATCTACCATAATAGCATCCCCTACGGGCGTAGACACATAAACAGGAACACTCAAGGAATCGCGGGGTACAACCAAATACGAGGCAAAATATGATGATACATAAGAATAAGTAGACCCCAGATTAAACAAAACTAAGGCATTTCTATTGCAAACTGAAATGATACCTGTAATAACAACATCGGAGGACTCCGCCTCAGGTCTAGCTGGAAATACGTACAGTTAGGGCTGGGCTCCACCACCCTAAACTATGTCCCTGGGAGGACCTTTGATAGGCGGACCTCCACCTCTAGCGGGCTGGCCTCTACCCCTAGCAGCCTGACCTCCACTTCTAACAATATGGCCCCAACCTTTAGCTACTTGACCCCTACCCCTAGCTGGTTGGGCAGGTGGTGCTGCAGGTGGTGCCGGAACTATTGCACGAGAACCCTGGTACATATGTTGATTACCTGAAAACTTCGGATAAGCTCTCCAAATATACCCATATTCTGAAGGACCTCATAACATCTTTCGAGATATTCTTGAGGATCCTCTGAAGTAGAACCACTGAAATGAACAGGGAAAAGCTTTAATAAACCTGTCCAATCTCCACAAAGCATCGGTGGACATAGCTGCCCCATCGACGAGCGGCGCTGCAGTAACTGGCTGAATTACCCCAACCGGATTAGCTGGTGGGGTTTTAACCTGAGGAGTAGTCTGATCAGGAGTTTGAACCCCAAACGAAAATCTAATAATTCCCAATAAGTGACTTCATGAATAACATTTGAAATAATAATAATACGAACCAAGAACTAATAATAAAATGTATAACTACCCAGGATCTGGTGTCACAATTCACGACTACTACCAAATAATACTACAAATAATTAGGCTGAAAGAAATGTATATCTGTTTTGAATGAAATAAAATAGTATCTAAATAATAAACGGAAGACTCTAGGAATCTGCGGAGGCTAGCAGATCTACCTCGTGTCTCCGTGCGAATGATATCACCTACTACTTTAACCTAGCTCTAGCCGGTACCTGGATCTGCACAAGAAGTGCAGAGTGTAGTATCAGTACAAACGACCCCATGTACTGAGTAAGTGCCGAGCCTAACCTCGGCGAGGTAGTGACGAGTCTAGGACAAGACACCACATAAAACTTGGACATATATAATCATGCTAGCAGAAATAATAGCAAGTAAAGAATTTACAAATAACAAACAATGAGAAGGGGTCATGATGTGGGGAATCTTATCATATGGAATGAAGCAACGGAAAAGACAGATAAAAACAATAATAAACCGACTAAATTGAGCAATTAAAGCAGAAACGAAATTTGTACGTCATCACCCTTCGTACTTTTACTCTCAGCCTCACCAAATAATAAATAGAATGCACGACATCACCCTTCGTGCTTTTACTCTCATCCTCACTATAACATGAATATGAATGCACGACATCACCCTTTGTGCTTTTACTCTCTTCCTCACAATATGGATAATTCATGCACGACATCACCCTTCGTGCTTTACACTCTTCCTTACAATATAATATAAATTGAACCATGCACGACATCACACTTTGTGCTTTACACTCGTCCTCACCAATCACAGAATCATTAACAACATACAAAGAGGTATTTCACAGGAAATCGATATTTCATCATAGTTTCTATCATCATTTATCCTTTCAATCTCAATTCAATATTCACAAGGGATTTCACAAGAAATTATTGTTTCATCATAGTTTCTATCGTCATTTATCATTTAAATCTCAACTCAGTATTCACAACATTATCCGTCTCGGTGGAACCAGATACTAACCTTTCAACATTTCAATAACAACAATAGTCATAAGTAATAGGCTTTACAACAACCAAAATAACAAAAATTAACTTTTACTCGCGTGTTATGACCTGACCACAATGTATAGGTACTCGTCACCTCACCTATACATTGGATTTAGAAACGAAATAGGTAACAAGTAGTCACACAATACCTATTCCTTCAAGCTAAGGTTAGACATAACGCTTACCTCGAATTCGCAGGCCACTCACTACTCAATCATTGCTTTTCCTTTAAAATTGGCCTTCAACTCACTCATATCTAATCATAACTGGTTTAACATCATTAATTAATGCTAAAGGTGCTAACTTTAATGCAAAATCATGATTTTCCTATGGTTTCCCAACAAACTATGAAAATCGATCCCGAGCCCGCTTGGTCTAAACTCGAGGTTCGGACAAAAACCCATTTACCCATTCTTCCCCGAGCCCGGATATACAATTGGTTTTGGAATCCGACCTCAATTCGAGGTTGAAATCTTGTTAAAAGTTGTTAAGGATTGAAAGGAATTAGTTAGAGATCACTTACCAATGATTTGGTGATGTTTGGGTCTTTGGAAATTCGCCTATGGAGGTTTAGGGTTTGAGAGAATTGAAAAATGGGTGAAAAACCCGTGTAAAATCTGACTTAACAGGCTGCGATTATCGCATTTGAGATCAGGGGTTCGCAATTTCGAACCCTTCGGAAATCCAATTGCCTCGCATTTGCGACTTCTGGGTTCTTCGAATTTGCGGCCAAAACTAGCATTTGCGAGGTCTGAAGCTGGCCCGGGCCTTCGCATTTGCAATGAAATTCTTCACATTTCCCAGGCATGCAGACTTCGCAATTGTGAAGCCTGATCTCGCAATTGCGAGATCAGAGGCCTGGTGACAGACACCAGATGCACAACTGAGATTTTTCCAAGTCTAAACACTCCGTAGCCTACCCAAAACTCACCCGAGCCCTCGGGGCTCCAAATCAAACATGCACGCAAGACTACAAACATCATACGGACTTGCTCATGTGATCAAATCACCAAAATTACATCAAAAACTATGAATTTAACCTATAAACTCATGATTTTCTTCGGAACATTTAAGTTTCACTAAGTTTTCAACAGGATGTCCGAATCAAATCAACTTCGATCCTCACCAAATTTCACATATAAGACTTAAATATAATAACAAACTTGTACCGGGCTCCGGAACTAAAATGCGGGCCCGATACAAATGATTTCAAATATGTTTTCATTTCTTTATTTCTTGTAAAAACCAGCACAACAATTTGCTTCAAAAATTATTTTCTAAGGCTAGGGACCTCGTAATTCAATTTCGGGCATATGCCCAAATTCCATATCTGGGTCTGTTTACTCAAAATTTTGACCAAAGTCAACAAACACCAAATTTTAACTCTAAAAATTATTGTTTCTTATATTTTCACATTAAAGCTTTCCGGATTTACGCCCGCACTGCGCACACAAATAGAGGAAATCAAAATTAGTATTTTTAAGTCTAATGATCCTGGAATGGAGGTCTTAATTTATAAGATGACCCTTTGGGTCATCACATACTGCCCGATCGATGCATGCATCCCATAATCTATACAACTATTGCCGAGGAGTTCGGCCATGTCACGTTCCAAACCGATGGGCCGCGACGGAAACCCGATACCTTACTCAACCGAGTACCAACATAACGTATCTTTTCATATCATACTATCATAGGAAAATGAGACAGAAAGGTTGCCGTGAGATAACTGGAATAAAATATGTAATACCAACTTATACATAAGACATATGGGCCTATAAGACCAAAATGATCACTCGTACACTGAACATAGGCTGACAAGGCCATACAATATTTCATGTACATGCCATATGTCCACAAGCCTCTAAGAGTAGATAAATACCATAAAGGTCGGGACAGGCCCCGCCATACTAATCAATACATGTCCAAATCATACTGACCAAATAAGTAAATCTGGAGAAAATTGAGCGCACCAACACCTTCCGCTGAGCTAAAATCCTACTTCAAGGACTCTGAACATGTCTATTGAAACCTACAGGCATGAAACACATTGTTCCCAGACAAAAGGGACGTCAGGACAAATAATGTTCCGAATATGTAAGGAATGAAAATCAGTAAATAAAAGACACGAGAGGAACATGGAGTAAAAGACTCAACATGTAAGTCTGAATAACTCTTTGAATCATTATATTTATAATGCATGCATATGCGTACAAATGTCGTACCATGCATAGGTATATGCGTACATAACATCATCAAGCCTCTGAGGGCATCCCATCATATCATCTCGGCCACTGTGGGGAAATCATCAACGTATACCAGGTGATCAGGTGGTGGTGAGTATATAATGTCGTAACCTTTTCCCATATCCCATATCCCATATCCATATAATATACACACATATAACACCATTTGGTCATTGGTCAATGTACATATCTAAATGCATAAGAAGTGCGTTAATAAGATTTCTCGGAATGTCATAAGATCAATATGCCTTTGATTAATATCATGAAATAGACTTTATCAACTTACCTATTTTCTGAGACCCATGAACAGATGATTGTCGCGCCCTTTTTTTCTCGCAAAATCGGGTTTCGACATTGACAACTCTTTTAAAAAGGGAAGGAATGGTTATTAAAAGAGAGTCGCCACCTGTGATGAACCAAAGGGTCATTTTATGAATTAAGACTCCATTCCGGGCTCATTAGCCATAAAATAATTAATTGTAATTACCTCGATTTGCGTGTGTAGTTCGGGCATGAATCCGAAAAGTCATTATGTGAAAATATAAGAAATAATAAATTTCTAGAGTTAAAAATTTATTATTTAGTTGACTTTGGTCAACATTCTGAGTTAACAGACCCGAATCCGCTTTCTGATAATCCCGGGAGGTCTGTAGTAAAATATGGGACTTGGGCGTATGCCCCGAATTGAATTCCGAGGTCCCTAGCTTTAGAAATCAATTTTTGAAGAAAAGTGTTATACTGATTTTAAAGGAATAAAGAAATAAATTAATGTTTGAACTCGTTGGTATCGGGCCCGTATTTTGATTCCAGAGCCCGGTACAGGTTTGTTATAATGTTAAAGTCCTATCTGTGAAATTTTGACAAAATCAGAGTTTATTTTACGTGATTCGGACGTCCGGTCGAGAAAATAGTGAGTTTGAAGTGTTCTTGAGAAAATCATGAGTTTTTATGTTAAATTCATCGTTTAAGTGTTATTTTTGTTATTTGGTCACACGAGCAAGTTCGTATGATATTTTTAGACTTGTGTGCATGTTTGGTTTGGAGCTTCGAGGGCTTGGGTGAGTTTCGGGGTGTTTTGAACTTGTAGAAGTCTGCTGTCATAACATCTTATAGTGCACTGACTCGTTCTTCTTCGAGATCACTAAGCTTTTCCCGCGATCGCGAAGAGTACATGCACTAGGGGGTCAGCTTGTTCTTCGCGAACGCGAAGTCCAGGACGCGAACGCGAAGCACTGGTGGGGTACCATTCACGAACGCGAGTTGACTTTCGCGAACATGATGAGTAAATGGGCCTGGGGGAGGGGACTCACACTTTCTCTACGTGAACGCGATCACCTGGTCACGAACGCGATGGTCACAAGTTGCAAAGCATCGCGAACGCGTTCGATTCTTCACGATGCGAAGTCCATTGGGCATTATTTCTGCGCGATCGCGACAAGCCCATCGCGAACGCGATGAAGGCTTGTCCAGCAGCTTAAAAACAGAATTAAAACGGACAACAACTATTTTTCTCATATTTTCTAACTAAAAAGACCTAGAGGAGATTTCCAACCCACAAGTTTATCCCCAAAGTGTTGGTTAACGATTCTAAACTATTTTCTTTCGATTACCTAATATTTTTCATCACTTTTCAATCATAAATCAAGGGTTTTCATGATAGAAATTGGGGATTTGGGTATAATTAAAGAATTTGTAAAAATGGAATTTTGACCTCGAATTGGGGTCAGATTTCGAAACTAATTACATATTCGGGCTTGGGGGTGAATGAGTAAACGGAATTTGGTCCAAACCCCGAATTTTGACCAAGCGGTCCCGAGGTTGATTTTTAACTTTTTTTTAGAAAACTTAGGAAAACCATAATTTTGCATTAAAGTTAGTTCCTTTAGAACTAATTAATGATATTGAACTAATTATGATTAGATACGAGTGTGTTGGAGGTGAATTCGAAAGGAAAAAATGTAATTGAGCAGTGAGTGGTCTACGAAATCGAGGTAAGTGTTTTGTCTAACCTTAGTGTCACGACCCAAAATCCATAAGGTCGTGATGGCGCCGGACACCACTGTCAGGCAAGCCAATCATTAAATGGTTAAGTTAAATTTCCTGTTTTAGAATTTTTGAAATCATTACCTTTCACTTTATTACATAATAACTGAATAAAATTTGCTAAGTAAATACGACAGTTTAATATTCTATTTTTATAAAATACATCCCAAACACATCCCAGAACCCGGTGTCACAAGTGCATGAGAAAATTCTAAGAATGTCACAAATACTACAAAGCTCGTCCGAAATACAGATTGGACAAGGAATTTAAAATCAAAATAAATACAATATGAGGGAGACTCCGTCGGCTGCGGGTCGCCTCCGGATGATGCAAGTCACCTAAGTCTCCAAGCCGTCCACATCATTGTGAAAGTACCTGTGAAATAAAAATGCACAGCAAGTGTAGCATGAGTACGAAAACAACGTGTACTCAGTAAGTATCCCGCCTAACCTTAGAGAGGTAGTGACGAGAGGTCAAAGTTGACACTTGCTAGAGGTCAATTTAACATAATCGAGTGAGACACTAAGCATGAATATCATAGGCAATTTAATAAATATCAGGGATAAGGAATATCAGTTCTTCTTACATTACACCTCGTCATTTCAATTGACAATTTATAGTTTCCAGGCCAATAAACATGTATAAATCACAGGAAAGTACGCAGCAATTATCATGCGCGAGATATGCCGAGGGTCAAACGGCGCGGACCAACAATAATAAAATGTGCACTGCCAAGGGTCGAACGGCTCGAACCATAGATGCATCTATCTGCCCCGCTCGCGAATCGATCATGCGACGCGGTTATACATAAATAACAAGGTCATCCTGCTCGCGAATCATACATGCGACTCAGGCACCCATAGTTACACATATTCACACAATAAACCACATTTTTATCAGGAAAATTAGCTATTCAATGAAGTGATAGAATTATCCTTTTAATGAACATGAAAATAGTATTTAAAGCCTTTCTGGGGATTTACTAGCCAATTTCGACAAGGTTTCAACATTATAGATTTATCCGAAACGCAATTATCCAAGGAAGAATCAATTCTCCTTCTAGATGATTAAGAAAAGTAAACTCTATCCTTATTAGAGATTTAATTATTAATTGACAGCATCCCATGATATTTTATTGACAAGGACACAAGTACGACAAGTAAAGCATGCTAGTGGGTCCTAGACTACCCGGACATGGCATAATAGTAGCTACGCACGAACTCACGTCACCTCGTGCGTACGTAGCCCCCTCAGATAGTAGCACGTATTTAATTAGTTCACCTATGGGGACAATTCCCCCTCACAAAGTTAGAAAGGAGACTTACCTCGCTCCGAAATTCCATAACCGGCTTCCAAGCCCTTCCGACGACTCCAATTGATGCACAACGCCCCAAAACTATTCAAATAACGATCAAACCAATAAAAATTCACTCTAATACTTGTAACAATTCAAATTATATAAGTTTCCAACTCCGCTCGAAAAGTTGACCAAAATGCCCTCAGGCCCACGTGCCCGGATTTCGAAATTTCTCGAGGATAAATTCTACCCATAGCTTTACTAACTCAATTATACAATTTACTCTAATTTTCATGCTCAAATTTATGGTAAAAGTCTAAAATTCCAAATTCAAGGTTTTTCCCAAAAATCCCAAATTTATACTAATTTTTCATGTCTAAATCCATGTAAGATCACATATTTAACTTAAAAATAGGAAGAAATCACTTATCTAGTGTTGCTTGGTGAAAATCCTCCTTGAGCTCTCCAAAATCGTCCAAGCCAAATGCAAGAAATGAAAGAAATGGGCCAAAACTCGTGTTTAAAACAATCTGCCCAACCTTCATCGAGTTGTACCTTGCACTGTGCAAGTTGTACATCCTATTACAATTTTCCCTTGCTGTACACCTTCTGTTAAAACGCCCATAACTCCTTGTAGAAATATTCAAATGACAAACGGTTTGACGATTTAGAAACTAGACTCGAAGATATTTAATTTGATAGGTTTTACACCATATAACTCTTTATATACTCCGATATATGAGCTTCTAAAGTCGGCTCCATGCATCAGAAATTCGGTCGAAACTGCTCCACCAGCCATCTTCAATCGATCATAACATTCTGATAAAATATCCAAATCATGAATGGTTTACCTTTCTGGAAGCTAGAATGCAAGAGATACAACTTTTTGTTTTGCATATTTTCAGATTCCTTAGAGATTTCGAGATATAAGCTTCCAAATGCAGCTCCGCGATTGCACTAGTTGCTGTCAAAACAGCTTTCTGCAGAAAATTTCAGCAACTCTTTGGTCCGAAATTCATTCCGTTAACCTTCCGCAATCCACACGAGGCCCTCGGGACCTTAACCAATTATACCAACATGTCCCAAAACATGATACGAACTCGCTCGAGGCCTCAAATCACATCAAACAACGTCGAAATCATGATTCACACTCCAATTCAAGCTTTATGAACTTTGAAATTTCAAACTTCTACATCCGATACCGAAACCTATCAAATCACGTCCGATTGACCTCAAATTANAGAAATGAAACCAAGAAATTGACTTGACCCATTCGCGGACGAATGTTCTTAAGGGGGGGAGAATGTGAAACCCCACGTGTTATTTTTCTCTCTTCTCTTACGTAAAATACGTAACGTGGCGTGGTTATATAAGGTATATATGATTGCGTATAGCACATTGGGAGAATAAGACTGAAAATGTGTAGTAATATCAAGGAAACAAAACTAAAGCTTTAGGTCAAAGGAATCCCTTAAACAAAGGTTTGTGGTTAAAGAAATGACTCGGGTAGCACCCCGCACGTTTGGAAGGTTTAAGTTAACTTGCACCTGTGGGATAAGACTAAGAGTGTCTAATATGCTAAGAATAATGTGTTATGAGGTATTATAATATCACACAGGTCACATGTTAATTTTTGGAGTCAAGCAAGTTGCGAAATAAAGGTCGGCAAAAGTTATCGTAAATTTCTCTAATAAATTTTCTAAACTTTGGGTCAAATGTATAAGATAATTTCTCCCAATATATACAGATTTATGGGACCCAAAACCTACCGAATCGAAGGTATACGAGTTTAGTTCGCAACCAAAAACACCTCCCATCAAACCGACATCGGAGTAAGAAGTTATGACTGTTTTACCACAGACTGTCCGGGCTGAAACCGGGTCGCGAGCCGGGTCGGGTCAAACAAGTAGTATAAGTCGGAAAATCCGACTTTTAAGACCAAAAAACATTTCACCTTCGTCCCAAAACAGTGAGAAAACTGAAGAGAGNCCCCCGTGCCTAGAAACGCAATCTCTACGCTTTGCAATCGTTTCCCCCTTCTATTAGTTGTGTTTGGAGCTATTTTTGGAAGGTAGGAATTTGTTGTTATTGCTTTTTTTTCAAAATTTGTACTTGGTTTACCAAGGTAATCATCTTCGGACTCATTTATGATCGTTTTTACAAAGTTCTACGGACGTTTCGTCAAGTTAGGGTCATATGGAAAATCTGCCGATTTAAACTCGATTATGAACTGTTTATAGGTGCGTATAAGTTGCATATATATAGTGTTTGCGAAGCTTAGGACGTAAGGAACAACGTTCGTGAAGGAACTACCGGCATTCGGACGTTCGTTGGAAAGGTATGTTAAGGCTAAGCTCCGTCCTTCCTTTTAGCACGAATTCTGGAAAATTCCTAAGACGCCAAATGTGGTATTTTACTATTCTATTGCTAGAAAGACCTTCTGAGAAAGGCATTGGTATTGTAGCTGAAGTACTTTCATGATGCTATTAGGTTGATATTCAACTCGTTCGGTTAAATAGGGTATTCGGCATCTATGTATGTCATTTTGTCGGCTTTCTTAACTA
>MDKH01177277.1:0-13695 GCA_005239495.1 Nicotiana undulata | reverse complement strand
AAAAATTCACTTCTCGGGCTTGGGACCTCGGAATTCGATTCCGAGCATATGCCCAAGTCCCATCCGTTTACCAGAAATGTTGACCAAAAAGTCAACTATATTCATTCATTAATTATCCAAAACTCGTTTTTTTTTTCATCAACTTTTCACATAATAGCTTCCCGGCTACACGCCCGGCTGCGCACGCATAACGAAGTGAGACTAACGGAGGCTCTCGGAGCCTCGGAACACAGATAAGGCTTAAATTACATAAGATGACCTTTTGGGTCATCACAAAAAGGTCATCCCATGTATTTCTAGCTAAATCTGTATTTCGAGGTCATGAAAACTTCCTTATATCTTACCTCGATTTGTGTGCGCAGCCTGGGCGTATAGCCGGGATGCCGTTTTGTGAAAAACTAATAAAGATGATAATTTTGTGTTGAAATATGAGTAACATTGGCTTTGGTCAATATTTTGGTAAACAGACTCGAACCCGTAATTTGACAATCCCGGAGGATCCGTAGGAAAATATGGGAGTTGGGCGTATGCCCGGAGTTGAATTTCGAGGTCCCAAGTCCGAAAAATGAATTTTTAAAAGAAATTGTTTTCTGAAAAATATAAGAGATTTTGAAAATGAAATTCTATGTGAAACCTGTGGTATCGGGTCTATATTACAGTTCTCGAGCCCGGTGCAGGTTCGATATGATTTATATGTGTTGTCTGTAAAGTTTGGTAAGAAACGGAATCCATTTGACGTGATTCGGACCTAAAATGCAAAATTTAAAAGTTTGGAAGTTTTGAGAATTTTCATGGATTTTGATGTTTAATTCGTTGTTTTTATGTTATTTTGGTGATATGATTACACGAATAAGTCCGTAGGATATTTTTGAGGTTGTGTGCATATTTGGTTTGGATCCCCGAGGGCTCGGGTGAGTTTCGGGTAGGCGTCGGGGTGCAAAAACTTAGAAAAATCTTGTGTAAATCTCAGTTTCTGATGTCTGGTGTTGTCTACTATGCGATCGCATAGGCCCTTTCGCGATCGCATAACTTTGTGTTGGGGGAGGAAATCTGATACACTATGCGATCGCATAGTGTAGTAGGCAGGCTGGAGGCTGGGTAGGTTGTACAATGCGATCGCATTTCTTTATACGCGATCGCGGGGCCTTGGAGACTGTCCACTATGCTATCGCATTACTCCCTTCGCGAGTTATAAAATCGCCCAGTTATTTTTGAAGTTCAAAACAGAATAGTTACGGGAATTCCACCATGTTTCACAAACTTCTTCTTCTCCACACCTCTTGGGCGATTTTTGAAGAGAAACCTCACCATAGCTTCATAGGTATGTAATCCTAACCTCGTTTTCTTCCATTTTTATCAACACCCATTAAATTCCAGGCCTAAAACATGGGATTAAAGGTAGAAAATTAGGGATTTGGGTAGAGTTAGGGCTTTTTGATTATTTGAGAATTTGACACTGCTTTGGGGTCGGATTTCAAAACAAATTATATATTCGGGCTCGTGGGTGAATGGGTGATCGGGTTTTGGTCCGAACCTCGTGTTTGGACCAAGTGGGCCCGGGGTCGATTTTTGGATTTTTGGGAAGAATGTTGGGAAATCTATAATTAAGCATTGGAATTGAATTGTTTAGCATTTATTGATGTTATTGAGTCGATTATGTCTAGATACGATTGATTTGAAGTCGGGTTCGAAAGGAAAAGCGGTGCTTGAGGCTTGATTTGGATCATTGGAGTCGAGGTAAGTGCACATAACCTTAGCTTGAGGGAATAGGTGTTGATTCTTATTTGCTACTTGTTTATCACATGTCCAATGTATAGGTGAGGTGACGAGTACCTATATGTTGTGGTCAAGCATGCCCGTGAGTCGAATATGAGCAATTATATGATTTTCATTGAGGTTTATTGTGTTATGGATTTAATATCGATTTGGCAGATATTCGTTTGAGGAAAATTCTCGGTTGTGAACATTGTTGAGTACTTGAGCGATTGAGAGATATTTTGTTAAACTATACACTTGTGTAGGATTGGTTATAGCTGTGTCCTTTGCCGGGACGGTATTATTTCTGTTGATTATTCCTTTGCATTTTTTGTTTCTTATTGTTGATTTTCTTGCCAAACTGTTATTTTTGATATTTATGCACGAGGGGACATTCTGTGCCATGTTTATGATATTTACGTACGAGGGGACGTTCCGTACCATGTTTATGTTATTTATGCACGAGGGGACATTCTGTGTCGTGTTGTTGATATTTATGCACGAGGAGACATTTTGTGCCATGTTTATGTTTATTTATGCACGAGGGGACATTCCGTTCCGTGTTGATGATATTTATGCACGAGGGGACATTCCATGCCGTGATTGTGATGTTTTATGCACGAGGGGACATTCCGTGCCGTGTTTATGATACTTTAGCACGAGGGGACATGTCGTGTCGTTTCTTTTCACTTGTTTATTTCGCGTTGTTAATCCTCGTTGTTATTTTTGATATTTGATTTGTTGCCTCGTTCCGTCATTTCAATATTTGCTACCCCTTCTCCCCAGCATAATTCCCCGTTATTGTACTTAACTGCATACTTCTTGTTGTTATTTCCTATTATATTTTACTTAAACTGCACAGTTGATATTACTTGTCGTGTCCTAGCCTCATCACTACTTTGTTGGGGTTAGGCTCGGCACTTACTCTGTACATGGGGTCGGTTGTACTGATGCTACATCTGCACTTCTTTGTGTTGTGCAGATCTCGGTACCGGACCCAGTAGACACTGATCGAGGAGGCTTCCTTCAGTCCACCAGGCGACACTGAGGTAGTCCTGCAGGCGTCCGCAGGCCTTGGCGTCACCTCCTATCTCACCTCTTTTCCTGTCTTTATGTATTTTCGAGATAGTAGTACTTTGTTTATTCAGACCTTTATTTGTAGCAATCATAGACAGTCCGTGAAATTGTGACACTAGATTTTGGGGGTTGTTATTAGGGATGTTGTAATACTATTACTTAAGTTGTTAGATTACATTTCTTCTGCACTTTGATTTCTAATTGTTCTTGTATATCACTGTTAAATTCTAAATAATAAAGGAACAGGTTAGAATAACTGGTAATGTTGGCTTGTCTAGCGGGTTCAATGTTAGACGCCATCACGGTCCCGAAGGTGGGATTTTTGGGTCGTGACAAGTTGGTATCAGAGCTCTAGGTTGCTTAGGTCTCACAATTCACGAACAAACTTGGTAGAGTCTAAGGGATCGGTACGGAGACGTCAGTACTTATCCCCCAGAGGCTGCAAAGTTAGGAATAACTTCACATCTATTCTTCTTTGTCGTGCGATTTGACTTCTAAATGCTAATTGAGTTTCTATTCTATTCTCTCGCAGATGGCGAGAATGCGTGCTTTCTCATCTACAGATCAGCAGCCCGATCCTCCAGTTGCAGCTCCTTCGAGGGGCTGAGGATGAGACCGAGGTCGTGCTAGGGGCCAAGGCAGGGCAGGGCTCAGCCCAAAGAAGCAGCCCCAGTAGAGGACCCACATGTAGATTTTGCCGGTGAGGTTCTTGCTCAGACGGTTCTGGTCAGACCAACTCAGGTCCCAGAGGGGTTCATTGCCACCTCAGTACATCAGGATGCTCTGGTCCGCTTAGTGGGCCTTATGTAGAGCGTGGCTCAGGCAGGTCTACTCCCTACAGCACCAGTTGTCTCTCATCAGCAGCCCGATCCTCCAATTACAGCTCCTTTAAGGGGCCCAGACTCCTGCTACCCGCACACCAGAGCAGTTAGCTTCACAATTCTAGACTCCAGCACCTCAGACAGCTGGAGTAGCTCAGCCGGGTATTGTGGCACAGGCAGTTGAGGGAGCAGCTATGTCCGCTGATGCTTTATGGAGATTGGATCGGTTCACCAAGTTATTTCCTACTACTTTTACTGGTGCACCATCAGAGGATCCCCAAGATTTCTTAGACATTTGCTATGAGGTTCTTCGGAACATGGGGATCGTGGAGACCAATGGGGTCGATTTTGCTACACTCTGTCTTTCTGGTACCGCCAAGACTTGGTGGAGAGAGTTTTGCTTGACCAGGCCAGCTGGATCTTCGCCGTTGTCTAGGGCTCAGGTCTCCAAGTTGTTCTTGGAGAAGTTTCTACCAGTTACCCAGAGAGATGATCTTCGGAGGCAGTTTGAGCGTCTCCAGCAGGGCTCTATGACAGTTACCTAGTATGAGACTCGATTTATCACTTTGGCCCGACATACTATCATGATACTCTCCACAGATCGAGAGAGAGTGAGGAGGTTTATTGAGGGGCTAGCTCAGTCGATTAGACTTCATATGGCCAGACAGACAGGTACTGATATTACATTTCAGGAGGCGGACAATGTGGCCGGGCGGATCGAGATGTTCTTATCACAGGGCAGTGGTCAGGGGTCTGACAAGAGGCCTCGTCATTTTGGCCGATTCAGTGGTGCCTCATCTGGAGGCAGAGCTTCCTTTGGAAGAGGACATATTCCTAGACCATTCCAATCGGCACTTCAAGTATCCCGCAGTGCACCATCAGCTCCTATCAGTGCACCGCCGCTCCAGAGCTTCCACGGTGGTTATTCTGGTCGACAGGGACAGTTCTAGGGTCAGCAGTCTCAGCAGCCGAGATCTTGTTTCACTTGTGGTGTTCCAGGGCACATTTCCAGGTTTTGCCCGCGAGCTTCTAGTAGTTCTCAGTATCAGGGTTCCCATGCTATGATTCCCGCACCAGGTGCACCCCCACCCCCTCAGCCAGCTAGGGGTGGAGGTCGAGGTGCCAGAGGCGGAGGTCAGATAGTTAGAGGTGGAGGACAGGCTATGGGGGTAGAGGTCAGCCCGCAGTAGGTCGACCCAAGGATGTTCAGATTGGTGGGGCTCAGCCCCGATGTTATGTTATTCCCTCTTGTCCTGAGGCTGAGGCCTCCGATGCAGTCATTACAGGTATGGTTTCAGTTTGCAGCAGAGATGCTTCGGTGTTGTTAGATCCGGGGTCCACATTTTCCTACGTGTCCTCATATTTTTCTCCTTATCTGATTATGCCCCATGATTCCCTGAGTACTTCTGTATATGTGTCTACACTGGTGGGTGATTCTATTGTGTTAGATTGAGTCTACCGTTCATGCTTAGTGGTTATTGGTGGTCTTGAGACTCATGTAGATGTTTTACTTCTTGATATGGTTGATTTCGATGTCATTTTGGGGATGGATTGGTTATCTGCCTATCATGCTATTCTGAACTGTCATGCCAATACTATGACCTTGGCCTTACTCGGAGTACCTCGATTGGAGTGGAGAGGGACTCCTAGTCATTCTTCCGGTAGAGTTATTTCATATATGAAGGCTCGGCGTATGGTCGAGAAGGGTTGTTTGGCCTATTTGGCTTATGTTCATGATTCTAGTGACGAGGTTCCTCCTATGGAGTCTATGCCCATTGTTCGTGAATTATTCCTTGCTGACCTGCCGGGTATGCAACCCGACAGGGATATTGACTTTTGCATTGATTTGGCTCTGG
The DNA here is from genome assembly GCA_005239495.1 of Nicotiana undulata. Classification (NCBI taxonomy): domain Eukaryota; kingdom Viridiplantae; phylum Streptophyta; class Magnoliopsida; order Solanales; family Solanaceae; genus Nicotiana; species Nicotiana undulata. Next base: position 8,186 of record MDKH01177277.1, on the reverse strand, counting down.
CCACTCAGCCCATTTCTACCCCGCCATATCGTATGGCCCCGCCAGAGCTAAAGAAGCTGAAGGATCAGTTACAGGATTTGCTAGCCAAAGGCTTTATTAGGCCCAGTGATTCCCCTTGTGGTGCGCCAGTGTTGTTTGTTAAGAAGAAAGATGGAACAATGAGAATGTGTATTGACTATCGGCAATTGAACAAGGTTACTATCAATAATAAGTATCCCTTGCCGAGGATTGATGATTTATTCGACCAACTTCAGGGTTCCATGGTGTTTTCCAAGATTGACTTGAGATATGGCTACCATCAGTTGAGGATTAGGCTGTCTGATGTCCGTAAGACAATCTTTCGCACTAGTTATGGACATTATGAGTTCTTGGTAATGTCATTTGGGTTGACAAATGCCCCAGCTTCTTTTATGGATTTGATGAACCGAGTGTACATGCCCTATTTGGTCTCGTTTGTTATTGTTTTCATTGATGATATATTGATATACTCCCGCAGCCGAGAGAAGCACGAGCAGCACCTTCGAGTCATCCTCCAGACTCTGAAGGACAATCAGTTGTATGCTAAATTTTTAAAGTGTGAGTTCTGGTTGAGTTCAGTTGCATTTCTAGGTCATGTGGTGTCATCAGAGGGTATTCAGGTGGATCCCAAGAAGATTTTAGCAGTCAGAGATTGGCCTAGACCCACCCAGCTACGGAGATTCGAAGTTTCTTGGGCTTAGCAGGTTATTATCGTCGGTTTGTGGAGGGCTTTTCATCTATTGCAACCCTGATGACCAAGTTGACTCAGAAGGGTGCCCAGTTCAGGTGGTCAGATGAGTGTGAGGCGAGCTTTCAGAAGCTCAAGACAGCCTTGACCACGGCACCGGTGTTAGTTTTGCCCACAGGTTCAGGGCCATATACCATGTATTGTGATGCTTCACGGGTTGGACTTGGTGCAGTGTTGATGCAGGATGGCAAGGTTATAGCTTATGCTTCACGTCAGTTGAAGGTTCATGAGAAGAACTATCCAGTTCATGATTTAGAGTTAGCATCCATTGTCCATGCGTTGAAGATTTGGAGGCATTATCTGTATGGGGTGTCATGTGAGGTGTTCACAGATCATAAGAGTTTGTAGTATCTGTTCAAGCAGAAAGAGTTGAATATGAGGCAGAGAAGATGGTTAGAGATGTTGAAAGATGATGACATTACCATCTTATATCATCAGGGGAAGGCCAATGTGGTGGCCGATGCTTTGAGTCGGAAGTCAGTCAGCATGGGTAGTCTTGCTTATATACCGGTCGGGGAGCGACCGCTTGCTTTAGATGTTCAGGCTTTAGCCAATCGGTTCATAAGATTGGATGTTTCAGAGACTGGCAGTGTTTTGGCTTATACTGTGGCCCGTTCTTCATTGTTTGATCGTATTCGAAACCGGCAGTATGATGATCGTCATTTATGTGTCCTTAGGGATACGGTACGGCACGGAGGTGCCAAGCAGGTTACAGTCGATGATGATGGAGTCTTGAGGATGCACGGTCGTATTTGCGTGCCTGATGTCGATGGTATTCATGAGTGTTATTGCAGGAGGCCCATATTTCCCGGTATTCCATTCATCCGGGGGCCGCAAAGATATATCAGGATTTGAGACAGCATTATTGGTGGCGGAGGATGAAGAAAGACAATGTGGCATATGTAGCTCGGTGCTTGAACTGTTAGCAGGTTAAGTACGAGCACCAGAGACCCGGTGGTTTGATGCAGCAGATTGAGCTTCCTGAGTGGAAGTGGGAGCATATTACCATGGATTTCGTAGTTGGGCTCCCACAGAATCAGAGGATGTTTGATGCGGTGTGGGTCATTGTGGATAGGTTAACCAAGTCAGCACACTTCATTCCAGTATCAGTTTCATATTCTTCGGAGAAATTGGCAAAGATTTACATCAGGGAGATTGTTCGCTTGCATGGTGTGCCCGTGTCCATTATTTCTCACCGAGGTACTCATTTTACCTCCCATTTTTGGAGAGTATTTCAGCGTGAGATGGGCACACGGGTTGAGTTGAGCACAACATTTCATCCTCAGACGGACGGACAGTCCAAGCGTACTATTCAGATTTTGGAGAATATGTTGAGAGCATGTGTCATTGAGTTTGGAGGTTAATGGGACCAGTTTTTGCCTTTAGCGGAGTTTTCTTACAACAACAACTACCAGTCGAGCATTCAGATGGCTCCTTATGAGGATTTGTATGGTAGGAGGTGTCGGTCTCCAGTTGAGTGGTTTGAGCCGGGAGAGGTTAGTTTGTTGGGTTCAGAGTTAGCTCAAGATACCTAGGACAATGTGAAGATCATTCAGGATAGACTCCGTACAGCTAAGTCCAGGAAGCAGAGTTATGCAGATCGTAGAGTTCGTGATTTGGCATTCATGGTTGGTGACCGGGTATTTCTTCGGGTGTCGCCCATGAAGGGTGTGATGAGGTTCGGAAAGAAGGGCAAGTTGAGCCCTAGGTACATTGGTCCCTTTGAGATTCTTGAGAAGGTAGGAGAGGTGGCCTACATACTTGCTTTACCACCGAGTTTGTCAGCCCTGCATCCGGTGTTTCATGTATCTATGCTTCGGAAGTATATTGCCGATCCATCTCATGTACCAGACTTCAGCAGTGTCCAACTGGACAAGGATTTGACTTATGAGGAGGAGCCGGTAGCCATATTAGCCCGGCAGGTTCGTCAGTTGAGATCGAAGAGTTATCCTTAGGTTCATGTTCAGTGGAGAGGTCAGCCTATTGAGGCAGCTACTTAGGAGTCCGAGTCCGATATGCGGAGCCGATATCCCCATCTTTTACCCGATTCAGGTACCTTTCTATGTTCGTTCGAGGATGAACGTTTGTTTTAGAGGTGGAGATTGTGATGACCCAAAAGGTCATCCCATGTATTTCTAGCTAAATCTGTATTCCGAGGTCATGAAAACCTCTTTATATCTCACCTCGATTTGCGTGCGCGTCCCAGGCGTGTAGCCGGGAAGCTGTTATGTGAAAATCTGATAAAGATGATAATTTTGCGTTGAAATTTGAGTAAAGTTGACTTTGGTCAACATTTTTGGTAAACGGACCCGGACCCGTGATTTGACGGTCCCGGAGGGTCCGTAGAAAAATATGGGACTTGGGCGTATGCCCGGAATCGAATTCCGAGGTCCCAAGTCCGAGAAATGAATGTTTAAAAGAAATTATTTTCTGAAAAATATAAGAGATTTTGAAAATGTAATTCTATATGAAAACAATGGTATCAGGCCCGTATTAAGATTTCGGAGCCCGGTACAGGTTCGATATGATTTATATGTGTTGTCTATAAAGTTTGGTAAGAAACAGAATCCATTTGACGTGATTCGGACCTAAAATGCAAAATTTGAAAGTTTTGAGAATTTTCATGGATTTTGAGGTTTAATTCGTTATTTTTGATGTTATTTTGGTGATTTGATTACACGAATAAGTCTGTATGATGTTTTTGAGGTTGTGTGCATATTTAGTTTGGAGTCCCGAGGGCTCGGGTGAGTTTCGGGTAGGCGTTGGGGTGCAAAAACTTAGAACAATCTGGTGTAAATATCAGTTTTTGATGTCTGGTGTTGTCTACTATGCGATCGCAGGCCCTTTCGCGATCGCATAGCTCTGTGCTGGGGGAGGAAATCTAATACACTATGCGATCGCATAGCATGTTCCGTGATCGCATAGTGTAGTAGGCAGGCTGGGGGGCTGGGTTGGTTGTACATTACTCCCTTCGCGATCGCATAGTTATAAAATCGCCTAGTTATTTTTTAAGTTCAAAACAGAATAACTACGGAAATTCCACCATTTTTCACAAACTTCTTCTTCTCCACACCTCTGGGCCGATTTTTGAAGAGAAACCTCACCATAGCTTCATAGGTATGTAATCCTAACCTCGTTCCTTGCCTTAGAACTAGGTTGAATACTAGAGTCTAAATGTGTGATTACATTTTGAAGGGATGTGAACTCTTTTGCTTCTAGTGGGATACTTGAACTTCAGAATTTGAAGCACCAGGTTCCTCCATACGTGAATCATCAATGACATCAACATAATCATGACTTACACTATTTTTCTCTACATCAGGAGTACCTAATGCAGCATCAACAACCCTATGTTCTGCTTCAGTCGAGGTGATAGAGGGACCAGGTTCCTCTGTGCCTTTTGGAGATTCTGATGCATCTCCTTAATTGCTTTGCTTGACTTGACTCATCAAATCAGTCTTTCCATTTGCAATATCTATAGCTTCATCAAGAGAATTTGTAAATTCTCCATCTTCATCCTTTTTGTTATGTGACCATTTTCCACCATTGTTGAGAACAAAACATTTTGCATCCAAAGGCTCCCGGGTAAGTCAGTGTTGGTTTTATCCTATTGAGAAGTTCATAGAGAGACTTCTCGAGAAGGGACCTGATCATGCATTTGTTTATCAAGTCGCAAGGAGTGTTGAATCCTTTGTCCATGAACCAGGTCCTCCATAACCGGCTTGTTCAGCAAATAAAACCCGCATGCCCCAATCATCTATGCCATAACTCTACATCATCATCAATGACACTTAAGCATGTTATATCACCATCATTCAGTGAATCACGGTCTGCAACATAGATATTCTTGAATCTCTTGGCTATCAATACCATTTCACCAGTTTGTAGACAATGTAGTCTTTTAAATACGGGAGTCTTCATTTTCATCCCCATTTTTCCTCCATTAAAAGACCTTGAAAGCTTTGGATAAGGAATCAACGACCAACCACTGTAAGGTAAGTTAATTCCACCCTAAAGTTAGTTTAATTCATGAATTACTAGTTAAATTACCCACTTAATTAGTGAAAAATCAAGATTCGGGTAGTAACCTAGGGCTTGTGAAGATTTGATGAATTACCCATTAATTTGCTATGAATTCAAGTAAAAATCATATATTAACGATCCTTAGGAAATGGGTGAGTGATTCCTTCAGGAATTTTCGAAATTCGAGCGTGCGGGCTCGGGGGTGAATTTTGGGATTTCTTCAAGAATGATGAATTTACTAAAAAAGTAGGATAATTTCCATACTTTGAGCATAAATTGATGTATTTGTATAACATTTGGCTAGTTTCGAGTCCTCGGGTGTAGAGTTCGGAGTTTCGGGCGCGTTCTTGACCCGGAAAGTAGGCTCGGCACGAGGTGAGTCTCATTTCTAACCTTGTAAGGGGAAATTGTCGCCATAGGTAATTATACATGATTTAAATGTCCTTATTTGTGGGGGATACGCACGCACGAAGTGACGAGAGTCCATGCGTAGCTACTATTATGCCATGTCGGGTAGTTTTAGGACTCACGAACATGCTTTTATGTGCCTTACATGTACCCCTAAATGTACTTTGACTTGTTTATTGCCCTTAGATTAGCATAAGAATATTAGGAAGTTACGTTCAAAATTTCAGATGCTTAAGTTCTTGTTTGCAAGTATAATCTCTATTGAATTCCTAGATTTTTCCTGATAATTCTGTGTATGTATACGAGCACCCGCGTCGCATGTATGATTCGCGAGCAGGGCAGCCTTATTATTATGTCAACCGCGTCGCATGTATGATTCGCGAGCAGGGTAATAGATGCATCTATGGTTCGAGCCGTTCCACCCTCGGCAGTGCACATTTATTTTTGCGACGCTTCGGCCGTACACTTCGGCATACTATTTGCTGTATATTTTGATTGAGAGTCTTGTTGTTATCATATAAAATGATTCATGTGAAAAGGAAAAGTTAGTTCATTTTATACTAGTGCGATTTGACATGCAGAGGTAAACTGTAAATTTATACTTGATATTTTTCATGTCGTGAAATTTCCGGAACTGCTATCCCTGCCTAGTCTTCATTCACCTATATTACTACATCTTGACCCTAGTAAGTATCACGTCGACCTCTCTTCACTACTTCTTCGAAATTAGACGGGATACTCACTGGGTACATATTTGTTTATATGTACTCATGCTACACTTCTGTACTTAATTGTACAGGTTCTGAGGCAGGTGCTTCTGGTTATCTGACTGGAACGTGATCTTGAGGGCATACTCTGTACCCGACTCCACGGTGAGCTTCTCCCCTTGGCGATCCTCAGCAGCACTTTGGAGTTGTCTTTTGGCTATTTCTGTCCATTTGCTTCAGACAGTAGCACAGTTATTCTACTTATTTTGTATATTCCACTAGACTGCCCGTAGACTTGTGACACTAGGTTCTGGCACACATAGTAGACTTTATGGTATTTTTGGCTAAACTGTAAATGTTGGCTCATGATTTTGGATTACATTGATTTAAGTTGCCTCGCTTACCCGTTTTCATTTAACAATTTATAACTTAAAACTTGGCAAGCACTTGAATATCTTAGTAAATAAGGTAACCTCGTTAGTAAACAAGTGTTGGCTTGCCTAACTCCGGTGTTGGGCGCCATCACGACCTGAGTTAGAAGTTTGGCTCGTGACAACATGGTATCAGAGCTCTAGGTTCACGTAGGTCTCAAAAGTCACGGGCAAACCCAGTAGAGTCCTGCGGATCGATACGGAGACGTGTGTATTTATTTTCGGGAGGCTATAGGGTGTTAAGAAACCTCTCTTTATTAATATTCTATCGTGCAGTCGATGGTATACAAAAAATTCATTCTTTTATTCTCTCACAGATGGTGAGGACGCGCGCATCCGATGTCCCAGACCCGGGAGGGGCCGCTACCCCCGTCGTTTGAGGCCATGGCAGAGGCCAGGGGAGGGCATCGGCCCGAGGTATGGGACGAGGGAATCCTAGAGTTGTTCCAGCTGCACCACCACTAGAGGATCCTATCATATAGGAGCAGAACGAGGTGCCCCCAGCAGATCCTGCTCTAGTGGACTTCATGACTGCGCCAGGCTTCCAGGAGGTCATGGGCCGTATGATGAGATTCATGGACACTATGTCCCAGGATGGTTTATTTCCAGCAGATCCTGCCACTTCTCAGGCGGGAGGGGGTGTCCAGACCCCTACTTCCCAGGCCGCAGGTCAGACAGCGACATTACATCATACCCCTAGTACACTGCCCATGGGTGGGGTCCAGCCAGTAGCAGTAACACTAGAGTTCAGACCAGCTGCGGACGGCGATCCGCAGAAGTTATTGGATAGATGGACTCGATTGCACCCTCCAGTCTTCGAGGGTGAGCTAGGCGAGGATGCTCAGGACTTTATTGACAGGTGCAGGGACAGACTGCACAACATGAGGATATTAGTGTCCCATGGAGTGGATTTCACTACCAGCTTGAGGGCAGGGCTCGCAGATGGTGGCAGTCATATATCCTGGGTAGACCAGCAGGTTCCCCTTCTATCACTTGGGAGCAGTTCACTCAGTTGTTTCTGGATAGATATATTCCACCCTCCGAGAGGGAGGAGCTGCGGTATCAATTCGAGCAGCTAGAGCAGGGGCAGATGTCAGTGACGGACTACGAGGCCAGGTTTTCTGAGTTGTCTCGTCATGCCCTTATGATACTTCCTACTGACACTGAGAGAGTGCGGATATTTGTAGCTGGGATGCACTTAGGTATTAGGGCCACTATGGCCCGTGAGGTGGAGATAGGGATACCCTATTAGTTTGTGGTCGAGATAGCTCATCGGATTGAAGGTTATCAATCGAGGGGCAGAGAGCAGGGTCAGCAGGACAAGAGAGTTAGATTTTTTGGAGATTTCAGAGGTGCCCCAGGCAGGGGCAGGGGTCAGTTCAGCAGAGGCCAGCCTAGAAGGCCTCCATATTCAGCTCCTCCACCACCTCGCCGTGGTGCTCTAGTGAGGCCTTATTTCAGCGCCATGCCGGAGAGTTCTTACCGCCCACCAGCCATTCGGGGTTACTCCAACGGGTATTATGGTCATCAGGGGTCTTCTAGTCCTTACTTCAGTGCCATGCCAGAGGGTTCTCATCGTCCCCCAACTATCCAGGGTTCTTCTTCAGGGCACCAGGCCATGCCACCAGTGATGGGTTATGAGTGTGGGGATTCCGGCCACATGAGGAGGACTTATCCCAGGCTTCGGGGCAACGCTGTTCAGTAGAGTTACTACATACCCAGCACCGGCGCCCCGTCCACCCCGAGGTGAAGGACATACTAGTATAGGCCGCCCCAGAGGTGGAGGCCAGACAAGAGGAGCTCTACCAGCTCCCATTCATTCCAGCGGAGGTCAGTCTTTTGGTACACCAG
>ML260428.1:0-31133 GCA_005239495.1 Nicotiana undulata | reverse complement strand
TGGTGATGCGCTCCCATTTCCACTCAGCAATGGGCATCTGCTGAAACAGGCCTCCTGGCCTCTAGTGCTCGTACTTAACCTGCTTACATTGAGACACCTAGCCACAAAATGCACTATATCTTTCTTCATCCGCCTCCACCAGTAGTGCTGCTTCAAATCAAGGTACATCTTTGTCGCACCCGGATGAATAGAATACTGAGAACTGTGGGCCTCTTCCAAAATTCTCTTCCTCAAGCCATCAATATTAGGAACACATAAACGGCCCTGGAGCCTCAAGACACCATCCTCGCCTAAAGTAACCTCCTTGGCCCTGCCTTGGACCACTACATCCCAAAGTTCTTCAAGGCATGGATCATCAAACTGTCGAGCCTTAATCTCCCCCAACAATGAAGACTGAGCAACTACATGAGCCAAAACTCGACGAGGCTCTGAAAGGTCCAATCTCACAAGGCGATTGGCCAAGGACTGAATGTCCAAGGCCAAAGGTCTCTCCTCATCTGCAATGTAGGACAATCTACCCATAATCGCTGCCCTCCTGCTCAAAGCATCTGCTACTACATTTGCCTTGCCCGGGTGATATAAAATAGTGAGATCATAATCTTTTAACAACTCAAGCCACCTCTGCTGCCTCAAGTTAAGGTCCCTCTGCTTAAGCAAGTACTGTAGGCTTCGGTGGTTAGTATAGACCTCACAAGATACACCATATAGATAATGTCGCCATATCTTCAAAGCATGAACAATCGCCGCCAACTCTAAATCGTGCATAGGGCAATTCTTTTCATGAACCTTCAGCTGTCATGAAGCATAAGCGATAACCCTGCCATCCTGCATTAGCACATACCCCAACCCGACGCGTGATTCACGCGTCGCAATACACAGTATACATCCCAGAGCCGAAAGGCAATGACAGAACTGGTGCTGAGGTCAAAGCTGACTTGAGCTTATGAAAGCTCGCCTCACACTCACCGGACCACCGAAACGGGGCATTCTTCTGATTCAATCTGGTCAGTGGGGATGCAATAGGGGAGAACCCCTCCACGAATCGGCGATAATAGCCTGCTAGGCCGAAGAAACTCCTGATCTCTGTAGCTGAAGTAGGACGCGACCAACTCTGAACTGCCTCAATCTTCTGAGGATCAACCTTGATACCTTCTCCGGATACCACATGCCCCAAAAATGCCACGGAATATAACCAGAACTCACACTTGGAGAACTTAGCATACAACTTCTGTTCCCGCAAGGTCTGGAGCACAACTCTCAAGTGCTACTCATGGTCACCCAGGCTCCGGGAGTAAATCAAGATTTCATCAATGAAAACGATGACGAAGGAATCAATATACGGTCTTAATACCCTATTCATCAAGTCCATGAATGCTGCTGGGGCATTAGTCAAACCAAAGGACATCACCAGCAACTCATAACGGCCATATCTAGTACAAAATGCAGTCTTCGGAACATCTGAAACCCGAATCCTCAGCTGATGATAACCCGATATCAAGTCAATCTTAGAACACACACGAGCACCCTGTAACTGATCAAACAAATCATCGATGCGCGGCAGAGGATACGTATTCTTGATGGTTAATTTATTTAGCTGGCGATAGTCAATGCACATCCGCATAGACCCATCCTTCTTCTTCACAAATAAGACTGGAGCACCCCACGGTGACACACTCGGCCTGATAACCCCTTGGCCAACAACTCCTCAAGCTGCTCATTCAACTCCTTCAGCTCCTTAGGAGCCATACGATAGGGGGGGATGGAAATAGGCTGAGTATCTGGAGGCAAATCAATACAGAAGTCAATATCTTGATCTGGAGGCATGCCTGGAAGATCCGAAGAAAACACATCCAGAAACTCTCGAATAACAGGCACCGAATCAATGGTAGGAGACTCGGCGATGGTGTCCCGCACATAAGCAAGGTAGGCCAAACAACCCTTCTCGACCATATGCCGAGCCTTTAGGAAGAGTATAACCCGGCTGGAGGCACTAGCTGAAGAACCTTTCCATTCTAGTCTAGGCGACTCAGGTATGGCTAAAGTGACTGTCTTGGCATGGCAATCTAACAAAGCATGATAAGGAGATAGCCAATCCATGCCTAGGATAACCTCAAAATCAATCATATCCAGCAATAAAAGATCTGCTATGGTATCGAAACCGCATAAAGTGACCACACAAGACCGGTAGACTCGGTCTACCACCACAAAATCACCCACAGGAGTGGACACATATATAGGAGAACACAAGGACTCACGAGGGATATCCAGAAAATGAGCAAATAGTATGGAGACATATGAATACGTGGATCCTGGATCAAATAGTACCGAAGCCTTCCTATCACATACTGAGATAATACCTATGATTATGGCGTCTGAGGACACTGCATCTGATCTGGCCGGAATGGCATAAAATCTGGCTGAGGCTCCTGAAGACTGAACTCCCCCAGAGTGAACAGGAACTAACTGACCTCCTCCTGACTGGCCTCCCCCTCTAGGACGACCCCTGCCGACCTATCCTCCACCTCGAGGCGGCCAGACTGCTGGTGCTGAACTCCTAGGAGGATAACTTTCCTGCACTGCCTTGCCCCGATACTTGGGACAAAACCTCCACGTATGACCCGACTCCCCACACTCGAAACAACCTCCTGGCGCTACAGTCCGCTGCCCAAAAGAGGAAGAACCCTGAATAGCTGGAGGGCGGTGTGAACCCTATGGTAAGGCACTGAAATAGGAACTAGAGGATCTCTGATGACTAGAATAACTGTTGGGTGCACCCTGGGTGGCTGGGGGACGATAGGAATGCTCTGTCATAGCGCCGAACTGAGGCCTCGCTGAAATACCCCTCGGAGGTAGTGGAGGTGCTGAATATGAGGGCCTACTGAACTGGCCGCCTCCGAACTGACCTCTACCCCTAGCTAGAGCACCCCTGAAGTCACCTGTGAACTCGGCCTTCTTGTCCTGCTGACCTGGTTGACCCTGCTCTCTGCTCCTCATACGCTAGCCCTCAATCCGTCGGGCTATCTAGACTACAAGCTGGTATGGGGTACCCATCTCTACCTCTCTGGCCATAGAGGCCCTAATACCTGGATGCAAGCCTACCACAAACCGCTGCACCCTCTCGACATCAGTAGGCAATATCATAAGGGCATGGCAAGATAACTCGGAGAATCTAGCCTCGTAATCAGTCACTGACATCTGCCCCTGCTCTAGTCGCTCAAAATGACCCCGTAGCTCCTCCCTCTCAAAAGGTGGAATGTATCTGTCAAGAAATAACTGAGCGAACTGATCCCAGGTGACAGGAGGAGAATCTGCTGGCCTGCTGAGAATATATGACTGCCACCACCTGCGAGCTCTGCCCTCTAACTGAAATGTGGTGAAATCCACTCCATGGGACTCCAAAATCCTCATGTTGTGAAGTCTGTCCCTGCACCTATCAATAAAATCCTGGGCATCCTCTCCGCGCTCACCCCCAAAGACATGGAGGGCGGAGTCGGGTCCACCTATCCAACATCTTCTGCTGGTCACCCTCTGCAACTGGCCTGGGCTCTGGGGCTGCTACTACGGGCTGAACCCCTCCCACGGGCGGTGTGCCCGGGGTATGACGTGTTATTGCTGCCTGACCTATGGCCTGAGCGGTAGGAGTCTGAACTCCCCCTCCCGCCTGAGAAGTAGAAGGGTCGGCTGGAAATAAACCAGCCTGAGACATAGTGTCCATAAATCTCAGCATACGGCCCATGACCTCCTGGAAGCCTGGCCCCGTCATGAAATCCACTGGAGCAGGTGCTACTGGAGGAACCTCATCCTTCCCCTCCATAATAGGGTTCTCAGGTGGTGCCACTGGCGTAGCTCTGGGACGCANTCTGTGAGAGAAATAGAAGAATAAGTTTGAGTACATCATAGATTGCACGACACGATATGAATAAAGGGAAGTTTCCTAACACCCCATAGCCTCCCGAAGATAAGTACAGATGACTCCGTACCGATCGGCAAGACTCTACTAGGCCTGCTCATGACTCGTGAGGCTTTCGTGAACCTAGGGCTCTGATACCACGTTGTCACGACCCATAATGCTAATCCGAGTCGTGATGGCGCCCAACGATGGGGTTAGGCAAGCCAACACAAATTACACTAAGTGATACCCTTCCCATCTAATTAAACAAGTCAAAGATTTACCAGTTTATAACAACTAACATGATACTAGCCTTGAGCGAAGGTAAAGTCATGGTAGATACAAAGCCGAAATAAAACATACACATGCATGTACAACCCGAACCCAAAAGATATATATATATACACACTACGCGTGTGTGCCAGGAACTAGTGTCACGAGTGTCGTGGGCAACTACTGAATATACAATGACTACAATATATACAGAGTCTCCGTCTGAATGAAATGGACAGAGAAATATAACAAAAGAGCTCCAGGGTGCTGCTAGGAAGTCGCCGGGAAAGCAGCTCACCGTGAAGAATGACCACGCTATCAATATCTAGCACCGACCTGATAGCCAGACGTGCCAGCCTCCGGACCTGTACAGTCAAGTACAGAAAAGAAAAGAAAGTGCAGCATGAGTACATATTAAATAAATATGTACCCAGTGAGTATCCCGCCTAAACTCGAAGAAGTAGTGACGAGAGGTCGACTCGATACTCACTAAGGTCCAGCAGTGATAACATATGATAGAATATGATGAAATACAGTAGGCATGTCAGGGAAATAAGCAACAAGTATATATATCAAAAGCAGGAAAAAAAATCCAAACAATTTTTCAACTAAACAATAAAGCACTTTCAAGGAAAGATCACCGAACGAAACAATAATAAAAAAATCTTAGATCTGCCGTGGCGTATGGCCCGCTCCCATAAGGTACCTTCTACTCTCGTCGTCGAACACGGCCCGATCCCATATTCATTTCAATTTCTTTTCAACACTGTCGTGGCGTACGGCTCGATCCCTTATATATTCAATTACTTTCAACAGTGTTGTGGTGTACGACCTATTCCCATGTATTTCACAATTTCTTTTCAACTCTGCCGTGGCGTACGGCCCGATCCCATATATTTTCAATTACTTTCAACACTGCCGTGGCGTACGGCCCGCTCCCATGTATTTCACAATTTCTTTTCAACTCTGCCGTGGCGTACGGCCCGATCCCATATATTTTCAATTACTTTCAACACTGCCGTGGCGTACGGCCCGCTCCCATGTATTTCACAATTTCTTTTCAACTCTACCGTGGCGTACGACCCGATCCCATATATTTTCAATTACTTTCAACACTGCCGTGGCATACGGCCCGATCACATATATTTCATAATTTCTACTTACCATAAGGCCTAAGAAGAATAACATGATGCTAAAACATATTTTCATGGTACATATGGTGTCACAATAAATCATATGAAGCATTTCAAGGAAAACATATAAGGAATTACGAGAAAAACATATTTAAGGCATTACAAGAAAAGCGTATAAGGCATTACGAGAAAGCATGTAAGGCATTACGAGAAACATACAAGGCATGGTGTGGGCCTAACTACCCGGACATAACAATAATAGCCGCTACGTACGGACTCTCGTCACTTGGCGCGTACGTAGCCCCCAAACAATTTACACATAGCATATACATCACCTATGGGCAAAATTACCTCTTACAAGGTTAGAAAGGAGACTCACCTCATGTTGAATCTACCCCTCAGACCACAATTGCGCCCGAAACTCCGAACTCTATACCCGAGGACTCGCAACTAGTCAAAAGGTGTGAAATTAGATCAATGCATGCACAATGTGAGAAATTATCCTAGTTATTCAATAAAATCGCTATTCTTGACGAATTCCCAATTTCCAACCCCGGTCTCTCATGATCGAATTCCGAAAATTCTCGAAGGGATCACTCACCCATAGCCTAAGGATCACTAAGGTGTGATTTCTACTTGAATTCATGGCCTAAAATGGGAAGTTACAAAATCCTCAAGAACACTAAAATTTCCACCTAATTCTATGATTTTCAGATGATTTAGTAGTGAATTTAACTAGGAATTAATGTTAAAGCTAGAAGATTATGGGGTTTAACTTACCTCTTACAGTGGGTGGTCGTGGGAGGTGCTGCCCAAACTTGGATGCTCTCTAATGGAAGTTGATTGTGGGTAAAAATGAAGGAAACCCGTAATTTGGACAATTAAAAGGGGCTGGCAACAGTGATTTCCACACATGCGACCTTGGGACAGCAGGTGCGGTCCCGCACCTGCGAGAAAATCACCGCCAAGGGCCTGAGACCCTGGCATCGCGCCTGCGGAGAAGGAGTCCGCGCCACCGGTCCCGCTCTTGCAGAAAAAGGGTCGCGCCTGCGATCGGGGTCGCACCTACGAAGGCTTGACTGAAGGTGCGCACTCGCACCTGCGACTGGGAGACCGCAGGTGCGGTCACACCAGAAGCAGCCACACCAACAATGGATTTTGCTGGTTTTTGGCCCCATGCGGGGTCTGGGAAGCACCTGGGCCCACCCGAGCCCCCGTCCAAATATACCAACAAGTCTGTATTCATGATACGGACTCGCTCGAACTCCCGGAACATGGAAAACAAAAACTAAACTCAAAATTCAACCCCAAAACCAAATTGAATCAAAACTAAGAACTTGAAATTCTACAATTCACTTCAATGCGCCGAACCGACCTAAACTACTCGGAATGACTTCAAATTTTGCAGACAAGTTATAAATGACATGACGAAACTATTCCCGGTCTCGGAATTTCATTCAGACCTCGGGAACATAAAATCACCTTTCAAGCCAAATTTCAAATTCTTTAAAAACCTCAAAACTTCATTAACTCAAATTTTCCTCGTTTTGATCCGAAACCAATCAAATCAAGTCCGTGTCTTACCAAATTTCGTAGATAACTTATATAACACATATTGAACTTGTTCCGAGTGCCGAAACCATAATACAGGCCCGACAGCACAGGTTTCACATCAAGTTTCATTTTCATAAGCCTTTAATATTTTTATAAAACAATTTTCTTTGAAAATTCATTTCTCGGACTTGGGTCCTCGGAATTCGATTCCGAGCATACGCCTAAGTCCCATATTTTCCTACGGACCTTCCGGGACCGTTGAATCACGGATCTGGGTCCGTTTACTAAAAATGTTGACCAAAGTCAACTTTATTCAATTAATTTATCAAAAATTTAACTTTCAATCAAGTTTTCACATAAAGGATTCCTGGCTACGCGCCCGGGCTGGGCACGCACATAGAGGTGAGATTACTGGAGGCTTTCGGGGCCTCGTAACACAGTCAAAATTAGATGCACATAAGATGACCCCTTTTTGGGTCATCACACTTTCTGTTATTTTCTTGTTACTTGCTACTTCAATTGAACTAGCCGACTGTAAGCCAAGGCTAGTTATTACACTACACTACTCAATACTCTGTGTTTACTGTGCTTAACTGGTATGTTATGATTTAAATCCAAGTTCCAAACTCTATGTGCTTTCTTACTGCTTAGTTTACTGATTACTAGTCCATGCCTGATATTCTTAGCTTTTCAGTATGTTATTAGCATGTTTGCATTACTGTTTTCACTTAGTATGAATGAGTTCTATCATGTTCAACTTATGAGTAACCTGTCTAAATGACTTGCTTATTGCTTTCTTTAGTATGTCTCAAACTGATTCTACTCATTTTATGTATGTTTGAATGACAGGTTGTTTGTTACCCAGTTTCTTTTAATGAACTTGTTCTGCAAAGTAATTTGTTACCTTAAGTGGTGCTGATTTTGTACTTAATTCTGTTTAGTGTAACTATTTCATCAACTGTCTGTTCTGAAACTCACAATCCTATACTATGTTTATATTATTAGTTATCTCCCAATCCCATAAACCCCCCTAAGCACTTATGATTCTATGTTCAACCTGGTTTAGTACAACTATGTTCCAATTAGCAATTCTGAAATCCATGCCCTACTGTCTGTATTGTTAGCTATTCCTTAATCCCAAAGACCTCTGTGCTTCTGTTTGTTATGTGTTCACTATGTGTGATGTATCTGTTCCCAATTCCCAACATCCATGTGTGAAAGACTGTTGAACCTGTTTGCTTCGAGTTATTCTACTGTTTGCTTTATTCCTCAAGTGTTTACACTGTTCTTGATTAATCTATTTTACTACTAATCAACTCCTATTTTTATAAGACTTCTTCATTTAACTGGGTCCTTTTCAATACAGTTTTCCTATCCAAATCTTTTCAAAACTATGTCAAGCACTCTCACTCTACTCTTAAGTCCCTAGGTTCTTCCCCTCCTGTGTGTGACTGCCTTGGGATCCCTGTGAGATCCCTCTGAACTCTGACACTCTGGAGCTGGCCCTTCCACACTGCACTTACTCAGTTCTTGTTATGAAAATCTGGGTGTGAGCACTGCCTGGGATCCTTGAGGTCCTTAAGGAACTCTGACACACCCGGACATGAGATTGGCTATGAAACTTTAGCATTTGAGGTTATGGAGACTTGGTATCCTCATGATACATTTGGGCATGCTTCAGGCTCCCTATAGTTAACTTCTTCTTTTTCATTTTATTATGTAATTTATTCAGCTGTTGGTTTGTAATAATTAATTTGTAAACGGATATTGGGAATGACTAGTGAAATGAGGAGGGTAGCTATATAATTCTATTAATGTAATTGGGTAGAAAGCATGTATTAGGCTTTACATTATTTATATATGCATTAGAATCCATGTTTTAGGACTAAAATGTTCATCCAAATCATGCGAAACATGCATTAGATACCATGTTCCTAGGACTTCATCTTTACTGCTTCAACATCTCACACGTCACTAATCTATGTTTTGCATTGAACCAGCCTATCACTTAGAAATCCTGCTCCTAGGATAATAAATCACATTAACATAAAAATCTGTCACTCATTATGTGCATTTAGAAATCATGTTAAGAATGCTGCATTTCATATCTTAGCACTTCTGCCATTTGTATGTACATATTAGATACCATGCTCAGGATTCTGTTTGCATTTGTTTAATACGCCCAGTTAACTACTGATTCGTGAAAAGGTATAAAACAGTCTCACGTATAATTGTCATGTTTGCTTTTAATTAGAACTGGTACCAATCCTTTAACTTTCAGATTTACATCACCTAGAACAACATGTTGTAGGTTAAGTACTTTCAAAACTGTTTAAATAACTAGTAACTGTTATGCACAGTCCCACGCCTAGGCAAGCTTTAGGTAATCAATCTTTATGAAACTGGAAAACTATTTGATTGTGTTTACTGCTTAAAGACTCACAGGTTTAAAATCAATAGGCAAACTGATTAGGACCTTGCCACTGAGTTTATAAAAACGGTGTTGCATATTTCTGTGCATGGATATTTACTTAGAGATCCTGTTTTAGGGTATTGATATTCACCTAGATATCCTGTTTTAGGACTCTTTTTATTAAAACTGCCTCTTGTTTGTGTTTGAGACGTGCTGCTTATGTGCATTATATGTGAAGGTAAATCTGAGCCTAAATGTTTCCTTCACTTATTTGTTAGTTCTACTTGTTCTTGCTTGTCGTCTAGTATTTTCCTTATTTAAAACCTTAGAGGTCTTTCTAGAACTGCCAATATTTACAGGTCCTAAATTCCTCCAGGACCACAAGAAAGGGACGAGTAACAACACGCTTAGAGATCGTTAAGTAAAACTCGCTTAATAACTGCTAAGGGGTGGGATAAAGGGTAAAAAATGATATGATGACCTGTGCGCTAATGCCACGTGTAGCCCCTCATCGAGGAGTGATTACCGAGAATTGTACATATGTGATCTTATAGGATAAACAACTTAGGACCTCCTTTACCCTTTACACATGTGTGTGTAGACTGTGAGTCTTTTAAAACCTTATCACATATGTGTGCTTAGACTGTGATCTTTTGAAACATTTATTTGTCTATATATGTGTGCTTAGACTACCTATTTGCTACTTGATTAATTCACAAATTCCGTTTGGCCGGGAACCACAGTTGTGGACTTTGAGGGGTGCCTAACACCTTCCCCTTGAAGTAATTTCAAGCCCTTACCCAATCTCTGGTTATTCAATCTGTGTTATAAGTGACCCTTAGTAGGTGCCCTAACGCACCTTAATTCGTTAGGTGGTGACTCTTAAAATCCTTCACATCCCTTATCCCAAAAGGAAATGAGTTGTCCCAATAATGTCAAACCCTGACTGACCCGAAAGGAGAGGAAAAAGGGGGCACGACAGGTGTGACTGCTAGGACTGGATCGGGCATGGTCGGTTGGACTGATCGCTGGAGGCACTCTGTGCAAGAGGTGCAGTAGAAAATGGTTGAGCAAAGTTTGCAACTTGCAACCTCGGAATAACTGGAGCACCACTAGAAGTTGGAAGTGCTGAATGAACTTGACGGCTCACAAAGCCTCCCTGTCCTCTCTCTCACGGCCCTGCATACCCTCCAACCTCCGTGCAATCTCTACCACCTACGTTTATGGGATATGTCTCCAACTCCTGAGCCATGTTGAACCTAATACCATAGTTGAGACCCTCGATGAATTGACAGACGCACTCTCTGATGGTAGAAACCAAGGCAGGTTCATGTTTGGACAAATCACTAAATTGGACAACATACCCTAACACTGTCATAGTACCCTGGCACAGCTTCTCAAACTCCATGCACCATCCATCCTAAGGGTTTGGTAAACAAATTCTCTAGAATAACTCTAAAAATCGAGTCCATGTAAGGGAAGCTACATTGGTTAAGCTACCCTCATTGTACACTCGCCACCACTAATATGATGCTCATGACAGTTGGAAAGTAGTGAAAAAAACCCCACTCGTCTCCACAATACCCATGGTGTGGAGAATACGGTGGCACTCCTCTAGAAAGCCATGTGCATTCTCAGAAGCCAAACTACTGAAAGTATGAGGGTAATACGTCTTGAATCTCTCAAGTCTAAGCTCATCCTCCTCAGATTCTACTACCCTAATTGCGGGCTGAACTGGAAGCTGATCGACATGGACCCGCTGCTCTAAAGTACGGGATGCGAGAGTCTCAGCTCCTCCTCTAGACTGAAATGTGGCTGGTGTAAGTGGAATCAACTACGCCTGATCTAACGTACTGAACATGCTCAAGAACTGTGCGAGGGTCTCCTAAAGTTCAAGGGTGGCAACAGGCGCCATAGGTGCCTGCCCCCCAATAGGAGCTACTGGTGGCTCCTCTATCGCAACTCGGGCAGGTGCTCTAGCTGCACCACGTGCCCCTCCTCAGCCTCTGCCCTAGCCCAGACCTCTCATGGCTCTAGCAGGGGGCACGGGTGCTTGATCTGTGAGAGAATATAAAGTCAAAGATTTAATTTTTGAAGTTGACCGATTTGCATGATAAGGAATCGAAGAAGTCAAGTTTTCCTAACAGTTCCGTAGCCTCTCTAAGATAAGTACAAAGGTCTCCTTATCGATCCGCAAGACTCTACTAAACCTGCTTATGATCCGTAACACCTATGAACCTAAAGCTCAGATACCAACTTGTCACGACCCCAATTTTCCTCCGTAGGATGTGGTGATGGCACCTAGTCTTTACGACTAGGTAAGCCTAATGTTAGAGAATAACATGGCAGAAATAATTAACGAAATACTAAAACAAGTCTGATAAGCTAATATAATCTCCTAAAATGGACTATAACCAATAAACTCTCTAAAACAGGTAAAACTGAGCCATAAACTCTACAGATTAAGCTAAAATGTCTACTATATCACTGTCTGAATGAAAATACAACAACAAGTAAAGATAAAGGAAGGTGACACCAAAGCCTGCAGACGTGGAGCAGGTATACCTTGAAGTCCCCAAAAACAGTAACTCAAATCAACTCTAGCGTTCGGCACGGGCAGATGTACCTGGATCTTCACAAAAAAAATGTGTAAAAGCGTAGTATGAGTACACCATAACAGTACCGGTAAGTATCAAGCCTACCCACGGTAGCGTTGTGACGAGGCCAGGTCAAGATACCTACTAGGACATAATTATCGCGACCAAAAATCCAACTAGTCATTACTCCACCCAACCCAACCCGCTAGGTAAGCCAATTAGTAACAATCCAACTCAAATGGGATTTTCGTAGAAAATAAATGAGGAAATAGCTGAGCTTTTATACAAAAATCTCATTGATTGGTAGTACAAATCATGAGCTTCTAAGATTTAGAGTTTACAAAGCTGGTACGAAATAAATACATCATCTGTTTAAAATATACATAAACATATTTTTATAAATCTAAAGCTACCATGAACAAGAGGCATCTACAACAAGAACACATGTACGTCTTCAATGCCAGCTCCTACCATACATAACAACATCACTCCAAAATCTACACTTAGGGTGCAGAAGTGTAGTATGAGTAGAACTGGCCCCATATACTCAATAAGTAACAAATCTAACATTAGGCTAAAAGTAGTGACGGGCTTGGACAACGGTCAGATACCAACACCAACATCCAAGAACAACTTGTAACAATATAAAGAAAACAATCCAAGTAATACTCAAAGATATGATGCTCAGCTCATTCATAGTTATAGGAAAATAGGCATGCTTTTCAGGTATGACACTAACACCCAAATCTTTCACCAAGGTCACCAAAATATGTCACAAAAACTGTGTTTTTTTCCCATAAACCTTTTAACAAATGATAAGATGCTCCATTATCAGTTAGCACGAGGAAATTACATCTCTATGCCTACATGTCAATGTGTATGAGAAGTCATAAATGTCATAATACCGTATAGCATGAAGGAAATGCATCTCTATGCCTACATGCCAAGTATGCATGTCAAATGTAATGCACCACAGTGATAAACTCATGTGGTCCTGCTCTCGGGGTATTCAACCCCACTCAACATGCTCAATCACTCAGCACTTCCTAATAACTCAATACTCTCAATCACTCAGCACCTCCCAATAACTCAACACTCTTAATTACTCAGCACCTCCCAATCACTCAACACTCTCAATAACCCGGCACTCCCACTCAGCACTCAACAGTACCTGCGCTCACTACTGGTATGTCAGACTCTGGAGGGGCGAATTCTGCAGAAGAGCTAATATAAGCCAATATGGCATGATGCGACATGCAATCCGATCCTATCATGAATCAATAAAGCTTGATGCGACATGCAACCCCATCCCATAAATATCACTCACTATCAGGCCCTCGGCCTCACTCAGTCATCAATCTCTCATGTCTCTCGGGATCACAAATCTCATGCCAATCATCCCAAACAATGATCATGACGTAACAATAAATGATAATAGAGACTGGAATATGATATGCAAATGATGAATGTGTCTGAGTACATAATTGTAATTTAAGCAAACAATTCAATAGAAAAAATGACCTCAATGGTCCCAACTGGATAAACATATAGCCTAAGCATGGTTTCTAACATGGAATACAACTCAATTACTTGAACACGTAGAAATTTCATGGATATAAACTGTAACGACCCGGACGGTCGTTTTGATGTTGTAGCCCCGTTCCCCCATTTACTTCTTATTCACTTTTGTTATATGACTTTCCAGGGTGGTTTGTTCGGTTCCGGGAATATTTAAGAATGGATTGGGACACTTAGTATCAAGGTTGGAAGCCTAAGTTAATAGAATTAACTGAATGTTGACTTGTGTATAAAAGACTCTGGAATGGAGTTTTGATAGTTATGATAGCTCTATAGGGTGATTTTGGACTTAAGAATATGTCCGTATACTGATTTGGAGGTCCGTAGATGATTTTGGCTTGAATTGGCGAAAGTTGGAAAATAATGGAAGTTTGGAGAGTTGAGAAGTTTGACCAAGAGTTGACTTTGTGGTTACCGGGCTCATATTTTAGTTTCGGAAGTTGGAATAAGTCATTTATATCATTTTTGACTTATTTGCAAAATTTGAGGTTAATCGGAGTTGGTTTGGTATGTTTCGGCATTAGTTTTGAAAGTTAGAAGTTCATAAGTTTATTAGGCTTGAATTGGGGTGCGATTCGCGTTTTTGATGTTGTTTCATGTGATTTGAGGCCTCAACCAAGTTCCTATCATGTTTTAGGACTTGTTGTTATGTTTGGTTGAGGTTTCGGGGACCTCTGGTGGATTTCAGATGGTTAACAAATTGAAATTTCACTTGAAGAAATGTTGAAGTCTGCTAATTTTCTATGTTCTGGCTTCCTTTTTCACGATTGCGAGGATAGTTTTGCGATCACAAAGGGCCTTTGAGGAATTTTAGATTTTTCTTTGCGGATATGCAAAGTGAGGGACGCGATCACGAAGGTTGAGGAACTTGTGCTTCGCGAACGCCTGCAGTTGATCGTGTTCGCATACAAGGAAGTGAGGAAGCTAGGGAGGCACCCGATGTTCTTCGCGTTCGTGAGTGGTGGATCGCGATCGCATAAGCTTGTGAAGTTGGTTCTCTGCGTTCGCGATAGGGTTCACTCAATTGCGAAAGCTAATAACTGGGTAGTAGATATAAATATCAAAAAATGAGGGTTTGAACCCATTTTTCATATTTTGAGTTAGAGACCTCGGATTTGAGCGATTCTTGAACGGATTTTCAAGGTGTTGATTACGGTAAGTGATTCTAACATGGTTTTGTTTGTTATTCATGAATTCCATTGTTATTTTTTTCATTTAATTAGTATTCGTGTTGGAAAATTTTGGGAAAAAAGGTGAAACTTCTTAGGCCGCATTTTTGGAATTTGAAAGGGGATTTGAATAAATTTAGTATGTTTGGACTCACCATTGAATGAGTGTCCGGATTTTATAAATTTTGTGGGATTACAAGACGTGGGCCCGAGGTTGACTTTTGGGTTGGAATTCGACTTTTTGACTTTGGTTAAAGATCTTAGCTTTATTATTTAGAGTCAATTCCAATAGCTTTTATTGATGGTATTACGTTATTTTTGGCTAGATTCAATCCTTCCGGAGGTTGATACACGTGGGAAGGACTTGCTAGCGGAGTAATTCGATTTTCTTGAGGTAAGTATCTTATTTAAACTCGGTTAAGGCACAAGTTGCCTGAATTGTTGTGATAGCTACGTGCTAGTGGGTGCGCATATGCATTGGGATATGATATTTCTCATATTTTAATAGCTACGTGCTAGTTGTCACTAGGGTCATATATTCATGTTCGGGTTGTGCTTGGGCTCTTATGAGCCTAGAATTGACTATTAAGCTTTAAGTTATGATATTTCTCATATTTGTAACAGTTTGTGTGATCTATTTGAGGCATGCCAAGGGTTACATAGAGATTTAATCCTTGATCGAACTTGATAAATGCTTTTCTGTGATGAAATTTTCGATTTGAGCTATGATAGCACACTTTGCACATCCCAAGATGTTAGCATGTCATTTATACTAGTTAAGGAATATGATAATTTTTATTCATTCATCACATACATGTACACTTGTTTAATTGCTCCTGTATGATTTGTTTGGACTGGAGGTCTGTAACCATAACGGCGGATTGTGTTATTGGCACGTGAGTTATCCGTACAACACATGAGTTATCCATGCGAATCCATATATTGATGTTATTGGCACGTGAGTTGTCCGTGCGAGTTCTATTATTAGCACGTGAGTTTTCCGTGCAACACGTAGATACGAATCCACCCCCTAGGGTCACCCTCTCATGTTTCTCTCTTGATGGTGTACACGCGGTTATTGAGAATATGTAATGACCCGACCAGTCATTTTGAGAATTTAAAATCCGTTCGGTGGCGTAAGGTCATGATCATCTTCACATTGGGTATACCGACCTGCGTGTGTGGTTGGATTCAGTTACCGGATAATCCGGAGTCGAATTGGGAGAGAGTTTTAAATTTTTGAAGCTTAAGTCATGGCAGTTGACCAGAGGTTTGACTTTTGTGTAAACGGCCTCAGAATGAATTTTGGTTAATGTCAACAGCTTCGTATGATGATTTTGGACTTAGGCATGCGTCCGAAATTAGTTTTGGAGGTCCGTAGAGTGATTTGAGGTAATTTGGCGAAAGTTAGAATTTAGCCATTGTGTTATTTGTGACTTGTCTGCAAAATTTCACGTAATTCAGGTTTAATTGATAGGGTTCGACGCGAGTCTTGATATTTGAAGTTTTGAAAATCTATAAGTGGATTTCGTGGTTTGATTCATTGTTTTGGTGTTGTTTCATGTGATTTGAAACCTCGAGCGAGTCCGTGTTAGGTTATATGACTTGTTCGTGCATTTAGATGGTGTCCCGGGGGCCTCGTGTGTGTTCCGGATGGGTTTCGGGTAAATTTTCCCTATTTTTGAACTACTGATGCTGCCTTCTGGTTTCCTTCTATGCGATCGCATAGTAGTGGTCGCGATCGCATAGTGTTACTTTGACCTGCTCAATTTTTCCTTCAATGCGTTCGCACATATCCGTCCGCGATCGCAGAAATATATTTTCTCCTTCTTCGCGATCGCAACTACACCATTGCGTTCGCACAGTAGAGAAATAGGGCTGAGGCAGATGGGTTTCCTTCATTGCGTTCGCATAGTAACCCCTGCGTTCGCGTAGCTCTCCTGTTCTTCTTCTCTGCGTCCGCATTCCCCTTTTCGCGTTCGCGATGCACCACTGGACAATGTCCATAATTCCCTACTGTGCGATCACATCTACTTGTTCGCGATCGCATAGCACCTTTCTGGCTAGCAACATTATTTCCTCAATGCGATCGCATCCTTTAGTCCACGATCGCAATGTTCAAATATCTGGGCAGACAGAATACAATCCAAGAACCGGGCGTTTCACCATTTTTAACATATTCTGACTTTTAGAGCTCGGTTCTTGGCGATTCTTTGAGGGGTTTTCACACAAATCGAATGGGTAAGTGTTCTTCAACTAGAATTAAATACATTCCATGAATTAGTCCTTGTTTTTATCATATAATTTGTGTTTTGAGTTGGGGAAATTGTGGACTTTGAAAGAAAATTCCTAAATTGAAAAATCATGACTTGAGAGACCAAGTGATATCGGAATCAAATAAATTTTGTATGGTTGAACTCGTATCGGAACGGGTAATTAGGTTTTGTGAAATTTGTCAGGTTCCAAGGTGCGGGCCCGAGGGTCGACTTTTGGGTCAATTTTTATAATTTTGTAAAGATTGAAACTTTATTATTCGGAATAGATCCTTATACGTTTTATGTGTATTTTGAAGTTGGTTTAGTTGATCTTGAGTCGTCCGGAGGTCTTTTCGCCCAAGAAGTCATTTTTCGAGTACCTAGTTGTCGCCCCGTCGAGGTAAGTATCTTGCCTAACCTTGTGTGGTGGAACTACCCTTTAGGATTGAGTCTTCTTTGTTGATTGTAGTTCGTGTACGCGAGGTGACGAGTGCGTACTCGGACTTATTTGCAAATAGGTTGGCCCTTTTAGGATTCGTAGGTCCTTATATTGCCTGTGTATGAATTGTAATTGTTACATTCGAGTCCTTGATTTATAATTTCATCCTTTCCTGCTTAAATTAGAATTACTTGCTTTTAGATTCCTTCGTTGTCTATTTGATCTTAATCAACTTAACTGAATATGTTACCTCTCCTATCACAATGCTATATTTTCTTCATAAACTGCCTAATTGACTAGTATTAGTATTATCTAGCCCTATAATTGTTTAGCCGTAGATGGAACATCCATTCGTTGGTGTCAAGCATGCCCGTGAGTCTTACACTGTGATTTATATGATTTTTCCTTAAGTACTACTTAGGTTTAGTTTGATAATCATTCAGGCTATTGATTATATTATTTTCCTTGTTGACTCCCTTGCCGGAACAATATGGTATCTGTTATTGTTCATGTTGTTGGTGATATAGTTTTCATTGTTGACTCCCTTGCCGGGACAATGTGGTTTCTGTTATTGTTCATGTTGTTGATGATATAGTTTTCATTGTTGACTCCCTTGCCGGGATAGTATGGTTTCTGTTGTTGTTTGATTCCCTTGTCGGAATGCTATCAATTCATTTGTTTGGGTGAGAAAGAGTATAAACCACTAAGGGTGATGCCATGACATCTCATATTTATTATCATGTGAGGAAAGAGTGTAAAGCACGAAGGGTGATGTCGTTCCATTATTTCATATTCATTATCATGTGAGGAAAGAGTATAAAGTGCGAAGGGTGATGCCGTGCCATTGTTTATATTCATTATCATGTGAGGAATAGTGTAAAGCACGAAGGGTGATGTCGTGCCATATTATTGAGAGTAAAAGCACGAAGGGTGATGCCGTGCCATATTATTGAGAGTAAAAGCACGAAGGGTGATGCCGTGCCGATTCTATTATTAATGGTGAGGATGAGAGTAAAAGCATGAAGGGTGATGCCGTGCCGTTTCTATTGATTTATGGTGTGAATGAGAGTAAAAGCACGAAAGGTGATGCCGTGCACTTGTCTTTGTATTATTATTTCCGTTGTTTCCTGTTTGATATTTTCTGCACTTGTTTCAGTGTTATAAATTCCGTTGTTTCAATTTGGATATTCGCATTGTCCCCTTACTTCATTATTGACATGACTTGATACTCCCCCTGTACTGCACGACTAATTATGATATATGGGACGGAGATCCCGGTGGCTTTATCTCGACGAATCTGTGTTTGAAGGATACTTATTGGAAATGTGTAGTTGAATGGCTATTATCTCTAAAGGCATAATTGAAAAACATTTATTCTCGGAGAAAGCTATGATTGGAAGACATTTACTGGGAAAGTATATTTTAAAAACGTTTATCGTGAAGGATTTACATTTAAAGGTNTGCACTTGTCCTTGTATTATTATTTTCGTTGTTTCCTGTTTGATATCTTATGCACTTGTTTCAGTGTTATTAATTCCGTTGTTTCATTTTGGATATTCACATTGTCCCCTTACTTCATTATTGACATGACTTGATATCCCCCCTATACCACATGAATAATTATGATCTGTGGGATGGAGATCCCGGTGGCTTTATCTCGCCGAATCTGTGTTTGAAGGATACTTATTGGAAAGGTGTAGTTGAATAGCTATTATCTCTAAAGGCATAATTGAAAAATATTTATTCTCGGAGAAAGCTATGATTTAAAGACAATTATTGGGAAAGTATATTTTAAAAACGTTTATTGTGAAGGACTTACATTTAAAGTTTTTCTTTCTGCAAAGTATGTATATGTATATATATATATTTAGGGTAAGTACCTTTCAAAAGAAGTTCCCTATTTTGAAATGAATGTATTTTAAGGTTTTCAACTAAAACTTGTGGGTCAAAGGTTATATTCGAAGTTTTTACTGAGTTATTTGGAGTTGTTACCTAAGGTATGAGGTAGATATTGTTGCAGTGCGGAGTTACTAATATTCTTATTGTGTTGTGGTTTCGGCTTTTGACTTGTGATTTGTCCATCCTTCTGTGTATTACTATGCTGCTCCGTTGTTGTTTGCTGCATTTCCTTCCGTATTGTAGCTGTTCTTTTGGTTACTATATTGTGTAGTCATTAGACAGATTTCATATTTCTCCATTTCTCATATATATGTCTGTTTCTTTTATTAGACCAATGGTGTCTTGACTAGTCCTCGTCACTACTTCATCGAGGTTAGTCTTGATACTTACTGGGCACAGCTGTGGTGTGCTCGTACTACATTTCTGAACATTTTTGTGCAGATCCAGGCATTGGTTGATAGTAGCTGCGCGGATCGTGTTGAGGAGACTCAAGGTAAACCTGCTGCTGCGTTCGCAGGCTTCAGAGTCACCTTCCTACCTTTATCCAGTTGTTCTTATTTATTTCCAAACAATTGTATTTAGAAGTTGTGTAAGATTTCGTAGTGCTTATGACTTGTAAATTCTGTTAAGATTTCCATGTCAAGACTGTAGATTTCCTTTATTATTGTTTTTATTCTGTAAATGTTAGGCTTACCTAGTCCCTATGACTAGGTGCCATCACGATACCCAACGGAGGGAAATTTGGGTCGTGACAAGTTGGTATCAGAGCTCTAGGTTCATAGGTGCTACGAGTCATAAGCGAGTTTAGTAGAGTCTTGCGGATTGGTACGGTGACGTCCGTACTTATCTTCGAGAGGCTACATAACTATTAGGAAAATTTCACTTTCTTCATTACTATCGTGCGAGTTCATTGATCTTGAAGTTTGAAATTTTCGTTCCATTCTCTCACCGATGGTGAGGACATGAACTGCGTTCCTGATGATGTTACCCCGAAGCAAATGTCGCAAGGGTCCGAGACAGAGGCCGACAAGCAGCACGTGCCGCAGTTAAGATGCCTAGCAGTGCAGCCGTTGAGGAGCCGCCAGTAGTTCTAGTTGGGGGAAAGGTACTAGATGTGCCTGTTGCTACCCCGGACTTCAGAAGACCTTGGCACAGGTCTAAAGTACGATTGGTACATTGACTTAGGCGGGATTGATTCTAGTCCACCGGCTATTCCACGGATTAGGGGAGGAGTTCAGAATCCCACCGTCTACGCTCTAGAGCAGCGAGATCATATTGGTCAGGTTCCAGTTGTCATGGCAGCATGACATGTGGTTTCAGTTCAGTCCGTGGTTAGGGCAACAACATTGGAGGAATAATACCTTGGACTTGATAGGTACAGGAAGTACTACCCTCCTATCTTTCAGTGGATTGGTGACAGATGATGCCCAGGGTTTCCTAGAAGAGTATCATTACATTTTTCGTACTTCGGGTATTGTGGAGACGAGCGAGGTTATTTTTGTCACGTCTCAGCTCAGAGGAGCGATTTATCAGCAGTGACAGGTATATGAGTCGGAGGAGCCCGTCCGAGTCAGCTTCACTTTCATTGATTCGGGTTTCAGAGATGTTTTGAGGGAGTTTTCACTCCAGTCCCTCAGAGATACATGACGCGCGGAGTTTGAGCATTTGCGTCAGGGCACTATGTTAGTATTAGAGTACGCCGTCAGATTCAGTGAATTGGCTAGTTATGTACCTCACCTGGTTGCTTTAGTTAGGAGGCGAGTCCGTAGATTCAGCAGGACTCGAGAGTTAGGGTCGGATGCCTCGTTTCAGCAGGTAGTAGGGATCGCTCACCGGTTAGGGAGCATGTGGTACCGAGAGCGAGAGGACAGCCGAGTTCAAGAGAGAGGGTACAGGGAGGCCTCGTAGGCTGGAGAGATCTACTAGTCCTTAATTGGAGGCTGGGTACCACACCGTAGAGGTTTGTGGGTAAGCCATTTTAGTTTGCATTGCCGGCTTCGCATGGGGTTTCAGGTGCTCAGGGGTCTCAAAGTACTCGTGTTGCTCAGTTTCTACAGCCACGCCAGCAGGGAGGTTGTTTTGAGTGTGGCGATGTTATCCACAGGGTGAGAGATTGTTCCAGGATTCAGGCAGGTGTGTTATAGTAGGGTATTCAGGTGAGTAGAGGGCGCCCAAGAGGGGGAGGCCCGACCCGTTGATGTATTGCATATAGTAGGCTGGAGACTGTTGGGTCAGATGTTATCATATAGATATGTTTTGATCTGCTTCATAGGGGAACCATTTGTATCTCACTATAGTTTTGTTGGTCGGGACGAGTTCCCTTATTTGTTGCATTATTGATAAGTGAGTTTCATGTTTTGCACTCTATTTTCGTGTTTGCTCCTGACGAGAGATTCTATGATTAGTAGCCCGTGTCTATCATTCTTTTATTCATCCTTGATAGTGGTGAAACTGAAAGTGAGTACTTGTTGTTTTTCGTGGTAAGCTTTATGTGATTTTTCCTAAGTATTTTGTTACGAGCTATGATTTGATACTCCATCGAGATGTGAGTCAAGTTAGTGTTATGATTTTATCAGCCGAGATAAGTTAGTGGAGGAATTTCCATTGGTATGATATATTTTCGGTATGTGATTCAGAGTTGAGGGCGAGGTCCTCGTGATATTTGTGATTCGATATGTTTGGACCGGGCAGAGTGTCGCGGTGGAAATTTTATCAGGATGGGATCCTTGTGATTTGTTCATATGCTTTGCTTCTTCCTTGTTATATTTATTTTGTAAGTCAGTATTGATAGGGAGTTGTGCCTATGGGCTTGTTTGATAGTTCCTTTATATGTATCTATTTTCATATTCGGTCATTTCGTTATGTGTTTCTTTAGTTTAGTTTGCGGGATGTGTGCCCGGTGGTGTTAGTTGTGGCTCGGTGATTCGGGTGTCTAATAATGAAGTCTCCATGTTTATTACATCATTATCAGTATTATGGAGCTTGGAAACAGAGTTCTTTCAGATGTGAGGCTAATTTCCAACGCTGAGTTGGATTCGGGCAGCTATTGTGATCAAAAGTGTTATATTGAGCCCATGTGTGATGTGCTTCATTGTATGGTTGTGCCTCGTGGGTATAGTCATGAGTTAATGTAGCGTGTTGAAGCTAATGCCGGACTTGGATTTAGAATCAGATCATTTGGAAGTGAGTAGAAGGTGAGAAATTGAGGTATGAGGCTTATCAGTGGTGATAGGAAGGTTGTATTGTAGTTTTGGTTGTGTTATCAGGCTTATGTAGGTTGGGTTGACGTGGGATCACCCGCGGGTGTGTGTTGGAAGTGTGCAATCAGTGATTGGATGAGTGTGAGGTGAATCTTGGCACGTTCGAGGACGAACGTTTGTTTTAAGAGGGGGAGAATGTAACGACCCGACCGGTCATTTTGAGAATTTAAACTCCGTTCGATGGCGTAAGGTCATGAACAACTTCACATTGGGTATACCAACCTGCGTGCGTTGTTGGATTCAGTTACTGGATAATCCGGAGTCGAATTGGGAGAGAATTTTCAATTTTTGAAGCTTAAGTGATGACAGTTGAGGGGAGGTTTGACTTTTATGTAAACGGCCTCGGAATGAGTTTTGGTTAATGTCAACAACTTCATATGATGATTTTGTACTTAGGAGTGCGTCCGAAATTGGTTTTGGCGGTCTGTAGAGTGATTTGAAGTAATTTGGCAAAAGTTAGAATTTCGGCGAATTCAGCCGATAGGTGAAATTTTGATATCCGGCTCGGAATGGAATTCCGGGAATGGATGTAGGTCCGTTGTGTTATTTGTGACTTGTCTGCAAAATTTCACATCATTCCGGGTTAAATTTAGAGGGTTCGACGCGAGTCTTGATATTTAAAGTTTTGAAAATCTATAAGTTGATTTCTTGGTTTGATTCGTCGTTTTGGTGTTGTTTCATATGATTTGAAACCTCGAGCGAGTTTGTGTTAGGTTATATGAATTGATTATGCATTTAGACGGGGTCCCGGGGGCCTCGGGTGTGTTCCGGAAGGGTTTCGGGTACATTTTCCCTATTTTTGAACTGCTGATGCTGCCTTCTGGTTTCCTTCTATGCGATCGCATAGTAGTGGTCGTGATCGCATAATGTTACTTTGACCTGTTCAGTTTTTCCTTCAATGCGTTCGCACATATCCGTCCGCGATCGCAGAAATATATTTTCTCCTTCTTCACGATCGCAACTACACCATTGCATTCGCACAATAGAGAAATAGGGCTGAGGCAGATGGGTTTCCTTCATTGCGTTCGCATAGTAACCCCTGCGTTCACGTAGCTCTCCTGTTCTTCTTCTCCGTGTCCGCATTCCCCTTGTCGCATTCGCGATGCACCACTGGATAGTGACCATAACTCCCTACTGTGCGATCACATCTACTTGTTCGCGATCGCATAGCACCTTTTTGACCAGCAACATTATTTCCTCTATGCGATCGCAACCTTTAGTCCGTGGTCGCAATGTTCAAATATCTGGGCAGACAGAATACTATCCAAAAACCAGGGGTTTCACCATTTTTAACATATTCTGACTTTTAGAGCTCGGTTCTTGGCGATTCTTTGAGGGTTTTTCACACAAATCGAATGGGTAAGTGTTCTTCAACTAGAACTAAAAACATTCCATGAATTAGTCCTTGTTTTTATCATATAATTTGTGTTTTGAGTTGGGGAAATTGTGGATTTTGAAAGAAAATTCCTAAATTGAAAATTCATGATTTGAGAGACCAAATGATATCGGAATCAGATAAATTTTGTATGGTTGAACTCATATCGGAAGGTAATTAGGTTTTGTAAAATTTGTCGGGTTCCGAGGTGCGGGTCCAAGGGTCGACTTTTGGGTAAATTTTTATAATTTTGTAAAGATTGAAACTTTATTATTCGGAATAGATCCTTATACGTTTTATGTGTATTTTGAAGTTCTTTTAGTTGATGTTGAGCCGTACGGAGGTCTTTTCGCCCGAGAAGTCATTTAGAGTACCGAGTTGTCGCCGTCGAGGTAAGTATCTTGCCTAACCTTGTGTGGGGGAACTACCCCTTAGAATTGAGTCTTTTTTGTTGATTGTAGCCCGTGTACGCGAGGTTATGAGTGCGTACTCAGACCTATTTTCAAATATGTTGGCCCTTTTAGGATTCTTAGGTCCTTATATTACCTGTGTATGAATTGTAATTGTTACATTCGAGTCCTTGATTGCTAATTTCATCCTTTCTTGCTTAAATTAGAATTACTTGCTTTTAGATTGCTTCGTTGTCTATTTGATCTTAATTGACTTAACTAAATATTTTACCTCTCCTATCACCATGCTATATTTTCTTCATAAACTGCCTAATTGACTAGAATTAGATATATCTAGCCCTTTAATTGTTTAGCCGTAGATGGAATATCCATTCGTTGGTGTCAAGCATGCTCATGAGTCTTACACTGTGATTTATATGATTTTTCCTTAAGTAATACTTAGGTTTAGTTTGATAATCATTCAGGTTATTGATGATACTATATTCATTGTTCTCTCCCTTGCCGGGACATTGTGGTTTCTGTTATTGTTCATGTTTTTGGTTATATAGTTTTCATTGTTGACTCCCTTGCCGGGACAGTGTGGTTTCTGTTATTGATCATGTTGTTGATGATATAGTTTTCATTGTTGACTCCCTTGCCGTGATAGTATGGTTTCTGTTGTTGTTTATGATGTTGATTCCCTTGTCGCAATGCTATCAATTCATTTGTTTGGGTGAGAAAGAGTGTAAAGCACGAAGGGTGATGCCGTGCCATCTCATATTCATTATCATGTGAGGAAAAAGTGTAAAGCACGAAGGGTGATGTCATGCCATTGTTTATATTCATTATCATGTGAGGAAGAGTGTAAAGCACGAAGGGTGATGTCATGCCATATTATTGAGAGTAAAAGCACGAAGGGTGATGCCGTGCCATATTATTGAGAGTAAAAGCACGAATGGTGATGCCGTTCCTTATTATTGAGAGTAAAAGCACGAAGGGTGATGCCGTGCCGATTCTATTATTAATTGGTGAGGATGAGAGTAAAAGCACGAAGGGTGATGCCGTGCACTTGTCTTTGTATTATTTTTCCCGCTATTTCCTGTTTGATATTTTCTTCACTTGTTTTAGTGTTATTAATTTCGTTGTTTCAATTTGGATATTCGCATTGTCCCCTTACTTCATTATTGACATGACTTGATATTCCCCCTGTACCGCATGACTAATTATGATCTATGGGACGGAGATCCTGGTGGCTTTATCTCGACGAATCTGTGTTTGAAGGATACTTATTGGAAAGGTGTAGTTGAATGGCTATTATCTCTAAAGGCATAATTGAACAACATTTATTCTCGGAGAAAGCTATGATTGGAAGACATTTGCTGGGAAAGTATATTTTAAAAACCTTTATCGTGAATGATTTACATTTAAGGGTTTTCTTTCTGCAAAGTATGTATATATATATATATATATATATATATATTTAGGGTAAGTACCTTCCAAAAGAAGTTCCCTCTTTTGAAATGAATGTATTTTAAGGTTTTAAACTAAAACTTGTGGGTGAAAGGTTATATTCGAAGTTTTTACCGAGTTATTTGGAGCTGTTAGCTAAGGTCTGGGGTAGATATTGTTGCAATGTAGAGTTACTAGTATTCTTATTGTGTTGTGGTTTCGGATTTTGACTTGTGTTTTGTCCATCCTTCTGTTTATTACTATGCTGCTCCGTTGTTGTTTGTTGATTCTTTATTGTGTAGTCATTAGACAGATTTCATATTTCGCAATTTCCCATATTTATGTCTGTTTCTTTTATTATACCAGTGGTGTCTTGACTAGTCCTCGCCACTACTTCATCGAGGTTAGTCTTGATACTTACTGGGCACTACTGTGGTGTGCTCATACTACACTTCTACACATGTTTGTGCAGATCCAAGCATTGGTTGATAGTAGCTGTGCGGATCGTGTCGAGGAGACTCAAGGCAAACCTGCTGCTACGTTCGCAGGCTTCGGAGCCACCTTCCCACTTTTATCTAGTTGTTCTTATTTATTTCCAAACAATTGTATTTAGAAGTTGTATAAGATTTCGTAGAGCTTATGACTTGTGCTACCGATTTTGGGAAAAATTGTAAATTCTGTCAAGATTTCCATGTCAAGACTGTAGATTTCCTTTATTATTGTTGTTATTCTGTAAATGTTAGGCTTACCTAGTCCCTATGACTAGGTGCCATCACGATACCCAACAGAGGGAAATTTGGGTCGTGACAGAATACTAATAAGTGGTTCGGTACAAATATGGAAAGTTGAGAGAATCCGGTCAGTGTTGTGTAGACTTTGGATTTCCTTGATCATTATCTAATTTAGCTGCTTACACCTCAACATGCCCTCTGAGCAGAATATTAGAGAAACTGTACACATGCACACGCAGATGTTTTCTCACGAATCTTGATGAGTTAGTTTTCAATATTGTCTTTG
Organism: Nicotiana undulata; assembly: GCA_005239495.1. Lineage (NCBI taxonomy): Eukaryota > Viridiplantae > Streptophyta > Magnoliopsida > Solanales > Solanaceae > Nicotiana > Nicotiana undulata. Next base: position 4,444 of record ML260428.1, on the reverse strand, counting down.
CAGGTTTAAAAGACGGAGTTGCACATGTTATAGCTAGTATCATTAATAATTTATGCTTCTCTTACCTTGCCGTGTTTATTTACGATACTTATTGAGTACATTGGTTCAGTTGTACTCATACTACACTCTACACTTCGTGTGCAGATCCAGGTACTTTCGGGAACACATGTTGCTAGCATTGGAGCATATTTAGTTTGGGGACTATCGAGGTAGTTGCCTTGGCGTGACAGTGTTTTCACAGTCAGACTATGTTATTGTATAGATGCTTATGTACTAACTAACACCCGAATTTTGGAGAATTCTATATTGAATTGCGATGTTTTTCCAGTTATTATGAGATTTTATTTACTTAACCCTATTTCAATTTGTTTTAAATTAAAGATGCCTGTTATTTGTAAGTTGTCTGCTTGCCTAGTATCACGATATGTGTCATCACGACACATGCAATTTTGGGTCATGACGAGAACAAGATTAGGTAACTACATAGTACCACAGAATCAACCGAGTCATAACTCACACGGTGCACGCCCACACGCCCGTCACCTAGTATGTGCGTCACCTCAACACAAACACATAACACGTATATTTAGTGGTTTCATACCCTCAGCACCAAGTTTAGAGGTGTTACCTCGAACAAGGTGAATCCAATACTGAGCAAGCCAAACAGTACTCTAGAAATGTCTTCCCGCACGTACCGACCTCCGAACAACTCAAAACTAGCCAAAAGCCACTCAAGAACATCAAATAATGCCTAAGGAAACAAACCCAATCGATAAAGATGAAATCTTTAATCAAAAGCCCAAAGTCAACCAAAAATTCAAATCCGAGCCCACACCTCGGAACCCGACAAAAATCACAAAATCCTGCAACCATTCAATTGTGAGTCTAACCATACTAGTTTCACTTAAATCTGACTATGAATCGATGGTAAAAACTCAAAAATCCACTTTATGAAATTTTAGTAAAAAACCCCAATTTCTTGTTTGAAATCATCAACCAAATGCCCAAAACGAGGATAGATTTATGAAATATAATCAAAACCAAGTAGAGAACACTTACCCCAATCCACGTGGTGGAAATCGCTTACAAATCACCTCAATCTGAGCTCCATAAAGTAGAGTACTTATAATCACTGGATGAATCAATGAATCGCGATCGCGAATAAGAAAATGCATTGCCCCTGAAATACTCTACGTATTCGCGAGCCTACCCATGTGAACACGATGCCCGCAGCTGCTAACTATCCGCGAATGCGGACTAACCCACCGGATGCGGAGGAGAACTTACCAACTCCCAGCTCCCCGTCTCAGCACGAACGCGATCGCGGTGCGCTGTATGCGAACGCGAACAGTAATTAAATTAGTCCTACTGAAACACGTTCCTGAAGTCATGAATGCGAATAAGAAAACTACTCAGCTCCACAGTCCCTCTACGCGATCGTATCACCATCTTCGCGATCGCGAAGAACAATTGAGGCATCAGACACCAACAACAACCAGCAATGAAACCATGACAAGAAAAGGTCTGAATCCAATCAGAAAGTCACCCGAGCCCCTCGAAACCCCCGTTCGAACATGCCAACAAGTCCCATAACATAACATAGACCTACTCGAGGACTCAAATCACCCGCAACAACATCAAAACGTGGAATCACGCCTCAAATCGAACTTAATGAACATTGAATTTTTTAACTTCCAAAACTCGTGTCGAACCTTATCAAATAAACTCAAAATGAACTCACATTTTTTAAACAAGCCCCAAATGACATAACGAATCTATTCCAATCCCTAGAACCACAATCCAAACCCGATATCATCAAAGACAACTCCCGGTCAAACTTGTGAACATTCCAAATATTCAAATTTTGAACTTCCGCCAAATAGTGCCAAAACCTTCTAGAAATATCCAAATGCAAATTTGGGCATACGCCCAAGTCTATAATCACCATATACCGAAACCATTAAAACTCCTATCTGGAGTCAAATACACAAAAGTTAAACTTGGTCAACTCTTCCAACTTAAAACTTCCTAGTAAGTATCATTCTTCTAAATCAATTCTAAATCATATGAAGCTACTCAAAACTTTAAACGGCTGAATGGAATGCAAATGCTCGAAACGACCGATCAGATCGTTACAATAATAAACAGAATAAAATGTAATAATAAGACTAGTGGAAAACAGAGAAATATGTAATATGAAACAAATCAATAACTCATGCTAATTAAAAGGGTGTAAACATAGAAATAAAATAAATGAAAACAGTTGAAAAGAACAACAATGGTCTTATACGGACAACAACTGATAGAAACAAGTTCAAACAACAAGAAGTGTTCCTACCAAATAACTCATTGCAATATTGAGATAAACAACAAGAATCACAACGAGGTACTGCCTCGTGTACAACAAAAATCACAACCAAGGTACTACCCCGTGCTCACATTTCTCAATATCAATCACAATCACTCCTTATGCCGCCGTGTGAGCCATACATTTAAATAGTTTTGAAAATATTTTTTTCTGAAATAGCTACACACACTTTAGCCCACCTTATGATGCCGCGTGGTTTTACGTAATTCCCTTACGAGCAACACACACATAAGTCTCACCTTATAGCATGAGCGTCAATATCTCCTCACAATAACAACTCACACCACAAGTGTCCATATGTCACAACTTGCCAATAATCAACAATACCAATATTCTCACAACAATAGCCCATGGCTCCACCACAACGTATCCAAGAATATCAACAATAACAATGAATGTAAATTCTCAACAAGAAAGATGTCTCAACAGTTAACACTTCGCCTCAACGTGATAACGACTTTCACAATTCAACACCAATAACTCAATAAAGAGAAAGATAATGTGTTACCACGAAACTAAATACAAATAACCCACACGAGGAGAGATAACATGACTTGAAATAAGAATAATAGTAATGAAAGAGATAACTAGTAACAATGACTTCAAATAATGATAATTAACCATGAAAGAGACGACATGTATCAATAACTTTAAATAATAATGATCAACGATGAAAGAGATAACATGTAACAATAAAAAAGGCGACAAGTTCAACTAAAGCATAAGAGAAAATTATCAAGTATGATGTAAAACAAGTGTTAACAAAGTCATTTAAGACATGTAAGGATAGACTATAACAAATAAGAATAGATCGACTATGAGAAATTAGAACATGATACAATTCAATTAAAGCATGAAAAGAGTATAAGTAGCCTAAACCGGTCAATTATCACATGAAACCCTTGTACCCACTCTTCACCTTGTGTACACGGCTTTCACATAACACAAATGACACAATCAATCATAAATCCTAAGGAGTAGTTCTCCCACAAAAAGTTCGGCAAGATACTTACCTCAACTAGGCCAATGCAATCCTCGGAAATAGCATTTCCCTTAAAATTCACCTCCATACGGCTCGAATCTAACCAAAATAGATTTAATATCATCAAACAATGCAAGGGAAATCAATTATAATAGATAAAGCTATGATCTTTACATTTTCCCCAAAACGTCAATAAAAGTCAACCCGGGACCCAACCAGTCAAAACCCGGCTCCAATGGTAGATTCCGACTACCCATGAACCAATGAGTCCTATATGATTAGTGTCACGACCCAAAACCCGGTTCAGGTCGTGATGGCACCTAACGGCGAGGTTAGGCAAGCCAACATGTGAATCCTTAGGAGATACTACCCCATAACTCGATATTCCAGTTATTTACAATTTATAACAAATATAATGCGGAATATAACAGCGATATGAGGTCAGGCCGTAGATACCAGCTGAACCACAGCTAGGCCAAAATATACAACCCCGAAACCCAACATAACTACAACAAGTGTTGCCAGGACTAGTGTCACAGTGTCAACGGGCGACTACATAGATACAACAACTGAAAAATATATACAAAAATACAAGCCGCAGTCTGGAACAAAAGACTGAGCAAAATGGAACTAGAAGGCTCCGGAGGTGCTGTCCGGATGACGCCAAGAAGACAGCTCACCGTATGGAGTGACACCGCGATCAGTATCTACCAGCGGGCAGACGACTAGACGGACCATCCTCAAGACCTGCACAATCAAGTGCAGAAAAAAGAAAGAAAGTGCAGCATGAGTACATATAAACAAATATGTACCCAGTGAGTATCCCGTCTAAACTCGTAAAGAGTAGAGACGAGAGGTAGAGTATATACTCACTANGTAATCAACAAACATGTAACCGATCTTAAACATAACCATTCTTTGTAAATTGATCATATGTATCACTTGTTTTTCCTTCTCATTATCTGAAATGTCTTATCTTATTATCTCAATTGTTTACTTTCCAGTACTCAGTACCGTTTCTCAACTCACTACGTACGATCCCAACTCAATGCAATGCTTATGTGTATATATATATATATATATATATATATATA